>CATIWF010006433.1:0-10471 GCA_949630135.1 Balakata baccata | reverse complement strand
CATGTGGATGCTTGCTAAGAGTAGTCAAGTACATTGGATGACCTGCTATGAGACAATCATATGGATTATCTATTCAAATGTCAATGATTGTCTCATCATAGCAATGGTGCATGTATCCTTAGACTTGAGGTACTCAAGGATGTCTTAGATACTAATTATGTGCTTTGACTCCATTCCTTATTGCCTCATAGAGGTCGTTCATAGGGTGGTGATTGGGTGCAGCTTGAGGTATTTGAAGGTAATTGGGTAGCCAACAGAGGATTCATCGCTCCTGATAGAGGGAAAGTATACCCACGACCTCTTGTTGCGATCATTACTCGGGAATCTCTTGCTAGAGTGGAAATGTCCTGAAGATGGTCTTCAGTGACATGTCTAATAGAGTAATGAGTCCTGAGGACAAGATCTAACATTACTTGGGCTAGGTGTGACATAGTCAGCCTAGTGGGAGCTGACATATAGTCCATGCTCTGAACCGAGTAGGGTATAATATGGTGAAAGAACAAATTGCACATATTATTGTCTATGGAAAGATTCGTAGTCAAACCATTTACTTTTCGGTCAATTGGGGAGTCATGATGTGTTGCTAGATACCGCTCATGACTTGCTCAAATTAATTCTTAATTCGGGTGACCAACATTATCAGGAACCTAATGGGTCACACGCATTGGAAATGTGAAGCATGTGTAAAATGTTCTTGGAGGAGATTCAAAATTATGAGAGAATTATTTAGGGTTGGATTGTGATGAGATCATGGGAAAAAAATCTGGAAAAATTGCTCGGGGAAAGTTGCAGGCCCATACAGGCCTGTATGGGCCTATGGCAAGCCAGTGCCTGCGAGCTGGGTAAGCCTAGCGCATAGGCAACTAGTTGAATTGGCCAAATTTTAGCCAAATTGCCAATTTAGCCCCTAAACCTATTTTGGTAATTTTTCCAACCCTAGGGTATTTAGAAACACCTATAAATAGTATTTTTCATCAGAAAAATACTGTAACCTCTATAAAAAATTACTAGATAATTTTTCATCATTTTTCTCTCAATAACACTTTTCTTTGCTAGCACATAGATAGTGTTCAAGGCTTAACCTTTTGAGATTTCATTCTTCTTTTTGCGTGGATTAACATTAGAGACGATCCAATATTAGATTATTGTGGTTTGCAATAATCCAACAAGAAGGAAATTTGGAGAATTGACACAAAAAATTAAAAGTATAATTTCTAACAATATTTTAAGTGAATTAGTTTTAATGACACGAGTAGAATCTTTTGATTCAGATTTTGAAAAAAAAATTTTCCGCTATATTTTATGAATGTGATTCATCCTCAAAACCCTACATTGGTAACAAAGCCCCTATATGTCTATTAAAATTAATTTTAATTTAAGGTGTAATTGGATTGCACGGTTTTGACGATTTTGGATTTTTTGGTTTGTAAAATTTGTTTTACACATTTTTTTTTCTACGATCTAATCATGAAATGATTGATGATAATTATATTGATTGAAAAATGGTTTGAATATGATTCAAATAATTAATTTCGAATTTATTACAAAATTACTGAAAATTGCATTGTTAATGAACATGTGATGTTGTTTGGATTAATTGTTGGGGCTATTCATATTTTTCTTATAATTTGATTATGAAAAAATTATTTAAACATATTAAGAATGTGTTTAAGTCTCTGTAAATGTCCATTAATTAATTTAAAATTGTTTTAATTAATTTTTCAAACAAACACCGAAACGGATCTATTTTAGACCCGGATGGACTGTTTTTTTTATATGAATTTTTTGTTTTCAGCACCTTGAAATAATTTTTATGTGATTAAAAATATATTATTTTTATGTTAAATGCATGCCGAAATATAGCCACAACTGTATACAAATAGGATCATAGGCGATCTCGGAACCAAAGCCACCATGTCCTTATATCACATCTACATTGGTACTGAAATTCCCACGAATGGTGCACCGTCAATCCTAAGCTAGTCCTCAGGTAGAGAATAAACAATTAAAATTATTAATTATTTATTTTTCATTATATCTTTATTTATCATAATCAATTATCATTTTACATTAACATAATCACATATTCTCAATTTATTTCAAAACCATATAATAACATGATATTTCAGCATATATTACCAATTATAGGAAGTTGGCATACTCCATATTAATTTCCTATAAAATTAAAGCCAATATATCTTCAATTTATAACCATAATTAATAACATTTTCATAATGCCAAGTATGTCATAATATAAAATTTCATCATTTTAACATATAAATTATGTCATATACACACATTCATGTATTTTGGACAAACTAGAATGTATATATGTACAAACCTCGATGGAGCTCTTTCCAAAATCCAAAATTTGGAACTTGCCTACTTTGTGGCTTTTCTACTTGTTGAGGACCTAATTTGGAAATATAATTGAATAATATAATGTTAGAATACTTATTCTTAATTTGATTTAAATAAATAACTAAAGTTGTTTCTAAGTGCCTATGTGACCTTTTAATACTGTTGAATCTATAACTTTTTATATATTTATCCATTTTATGTGATTTCTAATTAAATTTAACACATAAGACTATGCCATATTAAAATTTCAAAATATTTGGAGCATTACACAATTTTTAGTGTAATTACAAAATTTGTTATGTCTTCTGCCCTTGGACAGTTTTGAGATACTAAATTTAAACATTCATATATTTCAACCCATAGACTATTTTATTATAAAACTTTGTAGGTATATAAATAGGATAATGTGAAACTTTTTTCATGTTTACAACTTTTACCCATTTGGTCTTTAAAGTCCTTAATTCATAGGAATAAAATGATTGATCTAGCACAAGATAATCACCCGACCAGTGTCGCTTTCTTTGATTATAACTCATAAAATACACAATATTTTAATGTGATATTTTTACCAGTATGTCTCCTATAATATTACTTATGTTTGTATGTTTACCTAATTGGATATCTAAGGAGCTCAAAATTGAGTACAAAATTGCTAAGGCTGCACAGGTATAAGGAAGTAGCTCACTCAAGGAACAGTTATGATTCATTTTACTAGAACTCAGCGTATATAACAGGAATTTACATGAAATTTGTTGTACAAATAGAAAGTGCATAGAGCTACAACTTTCATGCTTTGAGATTCCATTAGTTCTACCATGAAGAAAATCAAAACAAACAAACATAGTAGGGTCCTCTTGATACTTTTTCAGGAACTAGTTTCAACAAATTTCACATATCTCTTTCTATAGACCAAATATTGCAAGATTAATTATATAGCCATAAATATAGGACATAAATCTACGAGTTTTATATCATTTCTCCAAAATTGGTCTCTATAAGTATTAAAATTGAGACACAACACACTGCCATAATACCACCCTAGCAGTTCCAAATAACACTAGAACAAGAGAGAAGAGATTACTTACCAAGAACAAATTATTTTTGAGTAGTTTTGATGCAAATCTTTAGTGAAAGGTTGGAGAATTTGAGGCTACTATTGTTGGGGAAGAAACAGAAGGGAGGAAATTAGAGAAAATTGTAGAACCTAAGACTTTTTATAGCCAAAATAGCCAGCCACCGATTTTGTAAGTGTTTCCCTTTTTTTTGAGGTCTGCCCTTTTTTATTATTATTTTATTTATTTATCTATTTTTATTATTTCCACCTTTTTTCCTATATTTAGTCCCATTAGTCTTTACTAAATTGCAATTTAATCTTGTGGTATAATTTAATCAAATTAATTGTGTTAACAATTAAATTTATTTTAATTTCTAATTTAGTCATTAATTTAATTTTATTCCTAATATTTTTTTCATGTGTTTTCTATATATATCACTCATATACTCGTTCTAACTAAGCCCTAATTAGTGGGATTTACATTTCTCTCCTCTTTAAGATGTTTTGTCCTCAAAACATACCTGTTACATCGTTGTTGAACAATTAGGGGTATTGAGCTCTCATTATCTCCACTTTCTCATGTTGCTTCTTTTATTGCATGATTTCTCCATAGCACCTTTACTAATGATTGTTTGTTCCTAAGCTCCTTAGT
Source organism: Balakata baccata (assembly GCA_949630135.1). Taxonomy (NCBI): domain Eukaryota; kingdom Viridiplantae; phylum Streptophyta; class Magnoliopsida; order Malpighiales; family Euphorbiaceae; genus Balakata; species Balakata baccata. The sequence continues at coordinate 6,404 of CATIWF010006433.1, read as the reverse complement.
CTCTTTGGCTAGAATTTGGACTGGTTCTTCTTCATATGTCAAATCTTATCTCACTTGTATGCTCTCCACTAGTATGATATGGGAAGGATCTAATATGTATCGTCTTAACATGGAGACATGAGAAACATTATGTATTTGACTCAAATCTAGTGGTAGAGCAAGTCTATATGCAACTAGTCCAACTCTCTCTAAAATTTCATAAGGTTCGACAAATCTTGGGCTTAACTTGCCTTTCTTCCCAAATCTCAAAACTTTTTCTAGGAAGAAACTTTAAGAAAAACTTTATCTCCCATTACATATTCAATGTCCTGTCTCTTAAGGTCAGCATATGATTTCTGTCTATCTGTTGTTACCTTAAGCCTTTCTCGAATGATTATCACTTTTTTTTCTGTCACTTGCACCAAAGCTGGCCCCATCAGCTTTCTCTCACTGAGCTCTGTCCAACATAGAGGTGTTCGACATTTTCTGCCATATAGTGCTTTATATGGAGCCATTTGGATACTGGATTGATAACTATTATTATAGGCAAATTTCATTAAAGGAAGATACTTGTGCCAACTGCCTTCAAATTCAATTACACAACTTCTCATCATGTCTTTTAAGATTTGAATAACTCTTTTTGATTGTCCATCTATCTGAGGATAAAAGCTGTGTTGAAATTAAGTTTAGTACTTGGAGCTCATTGTAAACTACTCCAAAATTGAAATGTGAATCGGGGGTCTTTGTCAGACACAATGGAAATAGGTACTCCATGAAGTTATACTATTTCATTCACATAAATTTCTGCTAATTTATTCAAAAAGTAGTCCTTCCTGATAGGCAAGACATGTGCTAACTTTGTAAGTCTGTCCACTATGACCTATATAGTGTCATACTTCTTCAATGTCAATGACAATCCAGTCACAAAATCCATGGTAATTTGCTCCCATTTCCATTTTGGAATAGAAATTGGATGTAATAATCCTGAAGGTAGTTGGTGTTCAGCCTTAATTTGCTAACAAGTCAAGCATCTCAAAGTGTACTATGTGATATCCCTTTTCATACCTACCCACCAATATTTGTTCTTCAATTCTTGATACATCTTATTACTCCCTAGCTGCATAGCATATTTACTTCCATGGGCTTCACGAAGGATTTTTTGCTTGAGATCCTCAACATTAGGCACACATAGCTTGCCTTGATAATATAGTCTGCCATTTGATTCAATAGTGAACTCAGGTCTCTCTCCCTTAAAGACTAACTTAGCTGTTTCAACTAACTTTTATCCTGCTTCTATGTATCCTTGATCTCTTAGGTAAGAGTAGGCTAAACGTGCAACTCTGCTACAGTCTTTCTACTTAAAGCATTAGCTACCACAGTAGATTTACCAGGATGATAGTCAATCACACAATTGTAATCTTTTATTAATTCAAGCCATCTTTTTTGTCTCAAATTCAACTCTTTTTATGTGGAAATATATTTTAAATTCTTATAATCTGTGTAAATGAAACACTTCTCCCTATATAGGTAATGCCGCCAAATCTTTAAAGGCAAATACTATAGCTGCCAATTCTAAATCACGAGTTGGATAATTCTAATGTGGCTTTAACTACCTAGAAGCATATGCAACCACCTTTCCATCTTTCATCAGTACATAGCCCAATCCATTATTAGAAGCATCACAATAAATGACATGCTCATTATTAGGGATATGTTGTGTCAAAAATAGGAGCCTTAGTGAGCATACTCTTAAGCTTGTCAAAACTAGCTTGACATTCATCTGTCCACTCAAATCTAACATCTTTCCTCAACAGTCTGGTTAAAGGTGATGCAATCATTGAAAAACCCTTAACAAACCTTTGATAATATCCAATTAAACCTAGAAAACTTTTGACCTTAGTCATATTCCATGGGGGCTTCCAATTTACAATTGCTTCAATTTTACTAGGATCAACCCTAATACCTTCTGCTGGTATAATATGTCCCAGAAATGTCACCTCCTTCAACTAAAATCCACATTTTGAGAGTTTGGCATATAGCTTATGTTCTTTGAGGGTCTGCAACACTATTCTTAAGTGCTTCTCATGCTCAAGTGCTTCTCATGCTCCTCCAGATCCTTAGAATATACCAAAATATCATCAATAAAAAACAACCACAAATTGATCCAAATATGGCTTGAAGATTTCATTCATAAGATCTATAAATGTTGCCGGAGCATTAGTTAGCCCAAAAGGCATAACTAAAAATTCATAATGACCATATCTGGTTCTAAAATTTGTCTTAGCTATATCCTCTGTTTTCACCTTCAATTGATGGTAACCCGATCTCAAGTCTATTTTGGAAAATATTCTTACACCCCTAAGTTGGTCGAAAAGATCATCAATTCGTGGTAGTGGATACTTGTTCTTGATGGTCACCTTATTCAACTATCGATAATCAATAAATAGCCTCAATGATCCATCCTTCTTTTTCACAAACAATACTAGTGTACCTCAAGGAGACGTACTCGGTCTGATGAAACCCTTATAAAGAAGTTCTTGCAATTGTGCCTTGAGTTCCTTCATTTCTGATGGTGCCATTCTGTATAGCGTCATTGATATAGGCATAGTACCTAGAGTAAGATCAATAGCAAACTCTACATCCCTCTCTGGTGGTAATACAAGTAAATCATCGGTAAACACATATGGGAATTCATTAACCACAAAGATATCCTTAAAATCTAGACCTCCCTTTCTAGTGTCTATTACATGAGCTAGATAGGCTTCACACACTTTTTTCATCATCCTCTTAGCTTTCAACATAGATATGACTTGAAGAGGTTGTGGAAATAATTCACCTTTCACAATCACTTCTTTCTGATATGCTGTCTTGAGTACTACTGACTTAGATATGCAATCCACCACCACTCTATGATGTGAGAGCTAATCCATGCCTAAGATAGCATCATACTCATGGAAAGGCAATTCAATCAAATCTGAGGAAAATTCTTTCCTATGCATAGCTAGAGGACAATCTTGAAATATCTTATTCACTCTTACACTATGCCCTATAGGGTCTCTAACTTCAATTTCATACTCTAGATTCTCTCTAGTCATGTTATGCTGGCTAGGTGTACTAGTGCAAATATAGAAATGTGTGGAACCTAGATCTATAAGTGCACAAATATCATAATCATATAATGAAAACATACCAGCAATAACATCTACTTCTACCTAATTTTCTTTAGCTTTCATGGCATAGGCTCTGGCTAGAGCTTTACTGGCCCCTAGTCTGTTTACTATCTCAGAAGCTGCTTGTCTAGATCGGCCTGGTCCTCTCCTGGACTGCATCCCAAACTAAGTAGGGCTGATCTAACTGTCTGAGCAGAGGTACTACCAGTCAGAATTAGACAATCCTTCCGCAAATGTTCTTTAGACCCACACTTTAAACAAGAACCTATAGCATGCCAGCACTCTCTCCTGTGGTACATATTGCATATCTCACATACTGGTACATCTCCCCTACTTGCTTGTGGCTATGAACTAGCTGTGGCTAGAAAGGCTTTAGAGGGTTGTCCCCTCCTAGTAGATCCTGCTTGTGTCTGACTATAAATGTTTTCCTGTCCTCTACCTTGTGGATGGCTTGAGAAGAAATGATCCTTCTTCCATAAAGAATGAGTCTCTATAGTAATCTGCTTCTTAGAAGACTCCTTAGCCTTTCTCTTTTTCCTCTTTTCCAAACTAAGTGTTGAAGAGATTAACTGTGCAACACTATTATGTTGAAGGGCTGTCACAATATCCCCAATCTCCTTATTCAGACCATCTTCAAATCTTCTACATTTATTCTTTCATTAGCAACTAGATTAGGGGCATACTTACTTTAGTGAATAAATTCCCTTTGATACTTTATCACTGACATACGACCCTACTTAAGCTTCATAACTCTATTTTCTTCTCATCAAGACAAATCAATGGGATGTACTACTCTCTAAACTGAGAAATGAAGAAATCCCATGTAATAGGCACGATAACACCCGACTTAAGGAGAACTGGTTTCCACCACTCGCAAGCTTCTTCTTGAAGTAAAGAAACAACAAATTTGGCCTTATCCTCTTGTTCCACTTGTAACTATTTAAAAATCCTCTTAGTCTTTTCAATCCAATACTCTACTACCGCAGGGTCATCATCCTTTTTACCATAAAAATCTATAACACCATATTTCTGAAACTTTTCAATAGTGGCTTTAGGCTTGGCTAGTGGTGGTGGAGCAGGCTGTGGTATAGCTTTCACCATCCTTTAAAAAATCCTTGCCATATGTTGTATGAAAGGATTTTGCTCAGGTTCAGGTTGCTTAGCTATAGGTTGTGAGGATTCAGGTGCAGTTCTATGTCTCAGTATACTATTCGCACTAGGATATGAAGGGGTCTGAGTATTTGGAGAATTATGGCTCTCTGCCATACTAGGGTCATCCATAGACATTTCTCTATAAGCCTACAAGTTGACAAATAAGTAGCCCATATCAGAATTATATGAAACACATACACGTATGCACGACAAACCCCTTTTTCCCACTTAGGTCTAGGAACGTCTAAACTAAGACTCTGATACCAATAAATGTGACACCCCACCCATATAATAGGAACAATCCCAATATATAAGTGGAATATTACATAACTTAACTGATTAAATAAATCTGTCTGAATTTATTTTATTTTTAATTAATAATTTAATTACCTATTTTTATGATAGATTTAGCATTTTTTTTTCACAGTATCAATGAACATATTTATATACATATCAACTCTTGATAATTATATTCACATATCAAATACTTTTAACCATTAGACATATTTTTAATATATATACAAAACGAGTTAACTACCCAGATATATGATCAAAATCAAAACAAAAGTAATAAGTAACCAACCCTCTAGCTAGGTCTTTTATGCCTCTTCTGATATGAGTTGAGATTTCTTCTTGATCAACTTTACTATCTACTATTTATAGTTCTAGTTATTGCGGAAGAAAAATCCACGCTAATTTTCCCATTTAATCACACAATTTAAAACAAAATAAAATTTAAATAATTACACATATGTAGCATAAATAAAATATTTAAACTAATATATAAAATTCCTCACACTTATCATAAAGTCTACATATTTATTTTATTTCATAAATTTTCCATATTATTTACACATAATTCCAATATGACAATTTATATAAATAAATCCAATTAATTAATTAATTAATTAATTCAAGTTCTATTTTTCCCTTGTATTTATTCTTAATCTTTAGTCAATAGTCAGTAGTCAATAGTCAATAGTTAATATTTAATAATTAAAAGCCCAAATCTCGTGCTCGGACTATCTGGATATGAGGTGTGAAGTGGGAGCGCTCACGGAACTTTAGCCAACCTACTCACTATAATCTCAAGTCAAGGGCGCTCGTGGAGCTTTAGTCCCTAATTAAGTATAACTACAACTGTATACAAATAAGATCAGGGGCACTCTCAGAGTTCAAGTCAACATGTCCTTATATTACATCCATATCGGTATTGAAATTCCCACTAATGGTACACCTCTATCCTAAGCTAGTCCTTAGGTAGAGAATATGCAATTAAAATCATTAATTATTTATTTTTTTATTATATCTTTATTTGCCATAATCAATTTTCATTTTACATTAACATAATCACATATTCTCAATTTATTTCAAAATCATATAATAACATGATATTTCAGCATATATTACCAACTATAGGAAGTTGGCATACTCTATATTAATTTTCCATTAAATAAAAGCCAATATATCTTCAATTTATAACCATAATTAATAACATTTTCATAATGCCAAGTATGCCATAATATAAAATTTCATCATTTTAACACATAAATTATGCCATATACATACATTCATACATTTTGGACAAACTAGAATGCATATATGTACAAACTTTGATGGAGCTCTTTCTAAAATCTAAAATTTGGAGCTTGCCTACTTTTGTGGCTCTTCTACTTGTTGAGGGCCTAATTTGGAAATATAATTGATTAATATAATGTTAGAATACTTATTCTTAATTTGATTTAAATAAACAACTAAAGTTGTTTCTAAGTGACCATGTGATCTTTTAAGACTATTGAACCTATAACTTTTTATATATTTAGCTAATTTATGTGATTCTTATTTTAAATTAAATTTAACACATAAGACTATAATATATTAAAATTTTAGAATTGTTGGAGTATTACACAATTTTTAGTGCATTAGCAAATTTTGTTTTTGAAGGGTTTTGATCATGTATTACATACATATAACGCAGCGGAAAATAAAAATTTTCAAAACCCGAATCAAAGGATTTTCATGTGCCAATTAAAACTAATTTAACCAAAGAAAATTCAGAATTTATACCTTTATAATTTCTTGATTTTTCTTCAACTTCTCACC
>CATIWF010006432.1:0-22531 GCA_949630135.1 Balakata baccata | reverse complement strand
AGAAGAGTAATTAGCTCAATTTGGAGGTGCATACCATATAGAGGACATGGATCACAGGTCACCGGCCGAGCCTCACCAATCTCTCTCCTTGCATTGCACATATGTATAGGAACATGACATTTGTAATTTGGGTTGTCTATTAGCATATGTATAAATTAGTAAATATGTAATAGTGTGTAAATGTGTATTTGGTTTTAACCTTTCTAACTAAAATAATTGAACATAGTGTCTGAATTGTTAACATATGTGATGCTTAGCTGTCAAATGTTGCAAAGTGATAATATTATATGATCTAAAAAAAAATTATCCCTCATTATAAACAGGACTATGTTCCATTATATGCAATATACGACAACATGATATGAGTATAAGTGATATCCATAGGTATAAGGTGTTACAAGTGATCAAGGTGGCACTACGCCAATCTCTAGGTATGTTGTGTGCTAAGATATCTATGAATTAGAACAAAAGAAGAGTGGCTATAAGACCTACTTTTATTAATTGAATCTTTAGGTACAAGTCAACTTAGTTATTTCTGATGATATAGTGGCCCTTAGGCCTACTATGTAATGCCCCAAAAACTCGGCAATCATGAATAGTACTTTTCTAGGCATGAATAGTATCGCTTGGGATGAATAGTACCATTTGAGAGTGAAAAATATTTTACTTGACCATCGGAAAGTACAATTCATGAAAAGTCCGGGGATGTAATTTGATGTGAAATTGAGTTCAAATGAGCCTTTAAAAGTCAAAAATAAAAATAAGATACAGTTCGGTTTGAATAGTAACCTAGTTTGACTGAACTTCGGCAAAGCCTTACAAAAATGCTAGAGACCTCCGAAAAATTATTTGAACACTTAGACTCACTCTAAATATTATGAGAGATTTTTCGGTGGGGAAAAATTTATGTTTGGGTGACTCAAAAAAATAAGTTTTTAGTAGAAAGAGAAGTCTTACTACTGTCAATGATGTCTATAGGCAAAACACCAAGTGTTTTAGTTACCTCACTTGTGAAGGCTAAAACTGCCACTTCAGTATCAATATGATCATGCATAGTCTTGCTTAGAGCACTAAGAGTCCTCAGTGGCATCACATTAACAGCTGACCCGTTGTCCACTAATACTCTAGAGACTGGCCTACCATTGAGATGGGCTCTCATATACAATAGCCTGATATGTTTAGTCTTTTCCTCATAGGGCTTCTCTAGGATCACCTTTTGAGGATTGCCATTGTGAGTATTTTGAATAGTGACCTTTGTATCTATTCCCTTCTCTTTGGTGAGTTATGGTTCCTTGCTTCTTCCTTCCTAGTGCTCTTCTCTTCTTTTGATTTAAACACATTTGGAAGAGTTACTGAAGTAACATTGCAATAAAAGGCTATAGGAACATTAACTACCAAGATGGTTTCCATCTCTAGTTCTGGCTCATTTCAGCTTCCTATTGACTCTATATCTTTCATAGATTTCCTTCCAAAGTTGGTTCTTTCAACCTCTGCCTTGGCACTTCTACCCCTTCCTCATGCTTTTTCTCAATAGGGTCATCATGTGTTTACCTTAATGGTGGCAATTTTCTCCATTTTCTTGTCTACTCTCTATCTTTGCAACCTTCTCTTCTAAGTTCTTGTTAGTGCTTTAGGCAATTTCTATGTTGAACTCTATGCCACTATTGACCCAATGGTACTAAAGGCAGCATAATAAACCTTTCCCTAGTAAGTTATTTGTAATACCCGCTAATTAGAGCCTATAATCTATTATGTTATATGGAAGATAAACCGGTAACTGTGTTATTATAATTGATCAAGGATATTGAAGAATTATAATTGTGTGATTGATTATCACCTGAGTAAAGCTAATATGGTAGCAAATGCCTTGAGTAGAAAAATAATGGCGGAGTTACGTATCTGGCTTACATTGACTCAAGAGATTAAAGATGCATAGAAGCAAAACAGTAAGGTAGTTGAAATAGTTGAGCTGGTGTCTAAGGGGGAGAGACCTGAGTTCACCACAGGCCCAGATGGCAGTTTATATTTTCGAAATAGACTTTGTGTACTTGACAATGTGGACTTTAGACAACAGATATTAAAAGAGGCACATGAGAGTACATATGCTTTGCATCTAGGAAGTAACAAGATGTGTCAAGAATTAAAGAGCAGTTATTGGTGGCCAAGTATGAAGAAGAATATTACGGAGTATACTACCAAATGTCTAATTTGTCAACAAGTGAAAGACGGCCATCAAGTACCTTCGAGTTTATTTCATCCGATCTCTATTCCGCAATGGAAATGGGAGCGGATTATTATGGATTTTGTAACTGGGTTACCATTGACATCGAGGAGATATGATATAGTGTGGGTAATTATAGATAGATTCACGAAGTCAACACATTTCTTGCCAGTCAAGAAAGATTATCTGATGAATTGATTGGCAGAAATTTATGTTAATGAGATAATATGACTTCATGGTGTGCTTATTTCTATTGTATCAGACATAGATCCTTGGTTTACATCTCAGTTTTGGAAGAGTCTTCAGAGTGCTTTAGGCACTAAACTTCATTTTAGCATAGTTTTTCATCCTCAGACAAATGGTTAATCTGAGAGAGTTATTTAGATTCTTAAAGATATGATGAAGAGTTGTATTATTGAGTTAGAAAGTAGTTGGGATAAGTATCTTTCTTTGATGAAATTCACTTATAATAACAGTTATCAGTCTAACATACATATGTCTCCCTATGAGGCATTATATAGTAGGAAATGTCGGACAACATTATGTTGGACAGAGCTTAGTGAAACGAAGATAGTGGTATAAACTTAGTGAGGGAAACTGAAAAGAAGGTAAAGGTAATCCAAGATAAGCTTAAAGTAGCTGTTGATAGGCAAAAATCATATGTTGATCTCAAGAGACATGATATGGAATATGAAGTGGGAGACAAGGTTTTCTTAAAAGTATCTTGTTGGAAGAAAGTTATGAGATTTGGCAAGAAAGTTAAATTAAGTTCGAGGTTTATAGGACTGTATGAGATTTCGGAAAGAGTCGGACCTGTTGCTTATAAACTTGCTTTGCCTCTGGAGTTAAGCCAGATTCATAGTGTATTTCATGTTTCTATGTTGAGACGATATCGGTCAGATCCTTTTCATATCATTCCAGTTGAAGATGTACATGTGAGTCAGGATTTGACTTATGAAGAGGAACCAATTCATATTCTAGCTAAGGAGGTTAAAGAGCTTGGGAATAAGCAGGTTCCATTAGTTAAAGTGCTATGAAGGAACCATGCAGTTGAGGAAGCTACGTGGAAAAGTGAAGAAGTGACAAAAGCCCAGTAACCCCAGTTGTTTCATAATGATATAACATGTATGTTTCAGGGACAAAACATTTTTAAGAGGGAGAGAATTATAACACCCATTAACTAAGGGTTAGTTTTTATGCATGATTATGTGACTTAAAGTGATCGTATGAGAGGTGTATTGGAGGTATATGAGGTTATACATGAGGTATATGTAAGGTATATTAGTCAATTTTGACTTTGGTTTGAAGAGAGGGATGAAAGAAATGAAGAAAGTGTGAACAATTAGCCTTCACGCTTGTGACCAAAGTGATTCATGGCCATGAACATTGTGGTCAAAGATAAGTATTGACTGTTAATTGTAGACATTCATGGCCATGAAGGTTTTGTTCATGACCGTGAATATTAATATTCATGATCGTGAGAGATATGTTTATGACCGTGAAATTAGCTGTATATAAGCTTTTTCCACGATTTTGTCTTCATTTTTCATCATCTTTTCCATCCTTAAACCCCAAAAATATATCCTAGACACCCAAGAACCATATGTGAGTGTTTCTTCATGGTTTTTGAGTAAATTAAACACCAAACTAAGAGAGAGAACAAGATTAAAGCAATATTTGAAGAAATTATCAACTTTGGTGGAGAATTGGAGGAAAGAGAAAATTGGTGCAAGAGAGACCTCGAGTTCCTTACATGATCAAGGGTAGTATCTACCTTCAAGAGGTAAGAAAATCTAAGAAAACCATCTCTTTGTCATGATTATGAAGCTATATGAAGTGGTTATGGTGTTTGGGTGAAAAACTATAGAGGATGAGTTATGGAAGAAGAATTGTGGTTGGGTTATGTATGTGTTTGTGTTCTTGGAAATGAGATACCATGATACGGAGTAGAAATCATGCATATTAACCATAGTTTAGGGAGTACGGGTTAGTTTTACATTTTTGCCATACTATCATAGACATAATATTTGATATGTGGTATTGTTTGTGATAGGAAGACAAAGACAAGAGGGAGGAGATCAATAAGGAGAGCAAATAGCTCCTTAGTTGAGTTTTTATCAAGCTCCTAATAGAGGTTTGTACATATACGCATTGTTATTTGCCTCTTAAATGTGATAAATGCATATAAATGTTGAATTATGTGCAATGATATTGTTGAACATGCCTATTTGTTAAGCAATATGATATTATGTAATATGAGACATGAAATGACATGATTAAATGTTAGAAAGATTAATTAGAGTGGTTGAATATGTATAAATATGGTTATGAGTATAAAAATGGCATGTGTTAAAGTGGGCACAAAGTATGTGTAATGCGTGAGTTGTGAGCTCGGTTATGACCCCATTTTGGGAAATGATTTGAGTTATGATAACATGTTTATTTTGATGTCTACACATGTTTAGGAAGTGATTAGAAGTGGAATTGTGACAAAATTTGACCATAGGCACAAGTTAGGACCTTTCACAACTGGCGTCACAACCATGCTGAAACTGTCATGACTATGAACATAAAGGTAGTAGCCTTCACGACTAGGCTTCACGACCAGCCCAAAAATTCATAGTCATGAAGACACTATTCACAACTAATGTGACCCATGTTTAAATGATATTTTGGTGGGTCCTAAACATGCCAATTATGCATAAATGTTAAAGTATGAGGTTAAAACATATGAAACATATTAGTAAGCATAAATGTGATATATGAACATGCATGAATTATACATAATATGATGGAAATATAAAGGAATGTGATTGCAAACAAAGGGATACTTTGGTATAAATGCCCATTTCTCTACCTGAGAACTACTTTAGGGTAAATGATGCATCATGAAGGAGATAAGTGATACGTATCGACAAGATGTATGAGTGAGGATTAAGTTGTCCAGCCTTGACTTGGGTGCTCCTGTTCCTGGTACTTATATTTATATACCTAGTCAGGTTAGTTGAGCCTTAGTTTAAGTGAGCATGCTTGACTTGAGGGAGCTTAAATGAGCATATAAATTACAGTTATACTCAGTCAGGTAGCTGAGCCCTGGTTTGGGTGAGCACGCTTGACTTGAGGGAGCTCGAATGAGCATACAGATGAGTAGGATGCCTAGCTCACCTACTCTACACCCTGTATCTGTCCAGTCCAAGAATGAGGCTTAAGCTATATTTATCAAAGTTATCGATTGAAAAGAAAATGAACTTAACAGATATGATTGATAGTAAGAGATTAATGACATGAATAATGGTAAAGATGTAAAGGCATGTAAAATGACATGAATACAGACATTGCATACATGTGAGATCGTATTTCTTTATTTTTCATAAGCATGATTAATATTTTCATATGTCGTACATGATTTATGCTATATTTATATGATTGCATGGGAAAATCCCAATGCCTATATGTACCACTAAGCTAAAGATAGTTTAACGTGAGTTTTTCTCATGCAGGTTAAAGAGCTTGTAGATAGTAAAGTTGAAGGAAAAGAAGCTAGCAGAGCCCATATCAGAAGAGGACATTTGAGACCCACTTTGTGGGTCTATCTATCATATTTTGTATTTTTTATATCCATGCATATAGGGGCAATATTTATGGCTTGTAATGTTGTATACATTATGATATATATGATCTGAACAATAATGAGGCCTTAAGACAAAACCTGATATTGTTATATATCATATGAAAAAGGAAAAAAAAATATATATGAGCCTTTATGATAATAATTAACCAGTAATAAGAAACATAGATAGTGACATTTTATTTATATAATGAGATTATTTCTGTTATCGAGTGATATAATATGCATAGTCCTGTTATATAGGTAGTAGGGGCGTCATAGACCCGGTTTATAGGTCAAGGACATTATGTATTTTATTATACATGTACATTTGGGTTGGTAGACATATCATATATAAAGTAAGAGTATGCATTGTATATTTTGATATGATGATCAATTTATGGTTATGTGTGAGGCTTGTAAGCCATAATGGGTTTAATTTGGTAATTATGATCAAATGATATATACCTATGTACATATAATTGATGATACGAGAAAGTAACCATAATAGTATATTTACTTGGACTTATCTATTTCTAGATTAATCTAGTAATAGGAAAAGTTTTAATTCAAACATGTTCATTCAACTAGTTTTGTGGCATTTCGCTTAATTAATAGGTTTATATATGTTATGTAGGCAGGGTATTACATTGTCTTTCTTCAAAGGTTGAATATCTCTTAAAGCTTCGATGTTCTCTAAGCATTCTTTGCCTTTCTTTCCTTGGTGAATGCATCCTCTTCAGAGCATCTCGTTTAAGAATCGGCCCAAAACAGGCCTGATCTTCTTCTGTGCATCTGGACCTTTATATTTTCTTGCAAAAGAAGTTCTTTAGGTATCTAAATCTTTCAATTTTGGGATTGGGTGCTAACCTTTTATTTTCCTTTCTTTTCTTAGCATCCAGAAAAGACCTAAGATCAAATGCTAATGTATTTTCTAAAGCCATAGGTGGGAATGGGTCTTCATCAATTACCATAGCTTCCTTCTTTTCAAGGAAAATGAGTATTCCCTTATTGATCCTATCCTATACAACATTTCTAAAACCTCAATAAGAGTTATTGTTACGATTCCAAGAGTCATGATACTTATAATATGTCTTTCCCTTTAGTTCCTCTTTAGATGGTGCTTGGAATTCTAGGGGAAAGCTGATGAATTTCTCTTTGACTAAGGAATTAAATATCTCCTCAATCTTAAAGACTTCAAATGTATATTGGGGTTGGTTGTTTAAGGCCTGATTCTTCTTCCATAGGTCTGGAGTCTTCTTCACTAGCATATAACACATATAGGAACTAGTATTGATTAAGATTAAGTCAACAATAACAACTTCAGGTATTACCTATTGACAATATATGCCCACAGCAGCTTTCCTTTTGTGGTGGAACTCCCTGAGGAGTTCCTCATAATCATAGACTTTAGCCACTATCTCATAAAAAATCTATAAACTCCATCCCCTAGAACTTCTTTCTCGATTCTATATCAAGACCTTTTTGGGCCATTTTGACATATTCCGTCTCAGGTAACTGGATTTTGCGTCTATTCCTTATTTTATTAATTCTTGTATTGAAGAGGTCAGTAGTCTCTCCACTCTTCTAGGTTACCCTAGAGAGTTAAGCTATACAAACATCTGGCTTTGCTTTGTAGAATTGGTTATTAAATTATCTCTTCATTTCTTGCCATATTAGTATAGAATTCCTAGGGAAAGTAGCATACCAAGTAAAAGTCGGGTCAGTTAGAAAGTTAGGAAATAACCTGAGCTTATAGCAAGTGAAATTCTCATAATTGGTTAACTCCCCACATTGAACAGTGAACCTAGCTATATGTTCCAATGTTGACTATCCATTCTCTCTAGAGAAAAGTGTTAAGTCTGGTAATATGTACCCCTTTAGATAGGGATTCTTCTAATTAATCATATCCGCATAAGGCTTATAGAACTCAAGGTGGCTTATTTGTCTTAGGCCAAGCCCATATATCTTTTGAACCACCTCCATTACTGCCTCTGTGTCCACTAATGTTGGCATTGGTACAAGAGTTGGTGCATATACCTGCGTAAAAGGCAAAAGAGGTTGTTGTTCTCTATTCATACATAATCCAAAAGGCGCATATGAGCTGCCTCTCGAGCCTCTAATAAAAGGTAGTGGTTCTCTATAGACTTTAGGTTGATTGTCAGGATTGGTGTGGGCAAAGAACCTTTAAGCAGTGGTTTTGGTACTAGTGCGGTCACTAGCCCCACGGCCAGGAGTTCTTTCTTCTCTAAGATGAGGAGTGTATCTTGGCTCAGTTTGAAATTATGAGCGGTGGAAGCCACCTGCTTCACAGTTGATCCTAGAATGCTACTCCCCGAGCTTATCATATGGTTGCCTAGGGACAAGGTCTTGCTTGGGTGCAACCATTTGTTGCTTTGGTTGTCCCATGATTCCAGTTGTTAATTTTTCCTGAAAGGTGGACTGTTGAGTCAATTCTTCAACAATGGCTTTAGTCTGACTCTTTGTTTGTTCAATCATTTGTTTCAAATGCTTAGCTACACTAGCTTTGAACTTTTAAACGATTTCCTCCATCATAGACATGAGCACATCAGATACGTTAGAACTATTAGTATGTAAACTATTACCTGACACTTGTGGTCCAGATGAACTCATAATTCTTTCTTCCTCTTCAGCATGCTAAAGAAGTGTGAGATTCTCAATTTATTCCATAATAAACATAACTCTTCTTTCTTATTCTCCTGTTGGAGCAATAGATTTTGAGCCTTAAGACTCTACAGTTTTATTACTTCTAGTTTCCATAGATATATACTAGCAACTAAATAGGTTCCATTAGACATGCGAAAAAAGATATTAGCAATTTTCTCAATATATGTGCATACAAAAAAAAAATGCAAGTGTGCCAGGAAAATTATAGTGTTTTCCAAACTAGAAATGAAATTTACGCCTAATGACTTGTTTATTAGATGATTATAGATTTTTAAGTTTTCTTAATAATATGCTTAAATTTGATTACTAATGAAATTGAAATAAAAAATATTGACAGTGTATAAAATAAGCTGATAAATACTTAGACTTGCAAAAAATGAAACTTGAATGAAATCAAACGTTGAAGAAAATAATTTTACTAATGAAAATAAAGTTAACAAGCTACAATAGAGCTGAATTGAAAAAAAAAAAAAAAAGAAGACTGAAACTAATGCTAAAAACACTGATGCTTAATTGAAATTGCTGAAAACTTGATTGAATTTGAGTTGTTGAGTGTTTGACAATGATTGTTGTTTTGTGCTTTGTAAGTGTTCTCCTTTTTATAGCATTAGGATCAACATAACAGTTGCCATGATCTCCACTTAGAAAAAGTGCAAGATATTTTAACCATTAATCCCACTATTTTCTCTCTAGTTGCCACTCTCCAACAACTGCTCATATTCTCCAAGTATATGAGTTATTATAGCATGAATTTTTATCCTTTATCGATTTTGGACTTCTACTGTTATAATGGGATTGAATCCTAACCTATCATACCTACAAAAATTTGGTGTAAACACCAACTTTTAAGAGATCAAACAAAATTCGAAATGGCATTTTTTATTTTCCTTCTCACGTTTCTTTTTCTTTTTTCTTTTTTTAATTTTTTCTAATTCTAATTTGGTTGGACTCAAAGCCAACATCTTTTACATGCCACACGTGTCATGTCCACACGGTTTTTTCATTTCTTATCCGGCTAAAGATGGTGTTGATCGGCGATTTGATCTATACCGTTTATCCTTTCAACCAACGACCAACTCGGTGCTTTGCCAATCAGTGGCACAATTTTTTGAATTTTGCTTGGTTACCCACTTCTTTATTACACACTCATGGTACTAACACCTTCTTCCTTCTGCACTTCTTTGGGCAGTGTCCCATTTTAATTGGACGAAAATTTCCCTTATTTGACTTTCGTATTGTTTGAAGCAAAATTGTGAAAATACATCCGATTAATAAATAAAAAAAAATACAGTGAATCACAAATTTATAGTTGAATTCAAATAGAACAGATTGATATAAAATTTTTTTAAATATATTTTATATATAATAAATATAAAAATTATTTAAATTAAACATATTTCTTATATTAAATTTTGAAATTCAAATTAATATATAAATATAGTTCTAAATATTTTTAAGTAAAATAATATCAATATTTATATATATTATTTTAGAAAAATAGAATTTATTTATCAATATATTCTTTATTTTTAAAAAATATAATAAATAATAATTTGTAAAAAATAATATTCAACATAAATTCATTTCTCAAGTAAAATATTTTATATTGAAATAACTCATTTTAAAAATAATTTATATGATAATTTTATCATGATATATATTAGTAATATAAATACAATAACGTAAATTCATATTTATTAAATATATATATTTCTTAAATAATGTTAATACTTTTATGAAAAGTTAAATTAATGCATGGTTATATATTGATAATATAATACATAAATAATAAATATTTATGATTCAAATTAATGTATAAGCATATTTATAAATATTCTCAATATAATATAATATTTATATTTATTAATTTAATAAATAATTTCATAAATTAATTTTTTATTTATGAAATTAAAGTAGAAAATAATTTATAAAAAATTATGTTATAATATATATTTATTTTTCAATTAAAATTGAAAGACATGGAATGATTTCAAGAATTATTTATTTAAAAATTTTGTCACTGTTTTATAATAAAATATAAAAAACTAGATATTGATTTTATATAAATCTCTTTTGAATAATATGAATAATTTTATAAATTGTTAATATTATATAAACCTAGATAAATTCATTTGTAAATGAAACTAATATAGAAAAAATGATATTTTTAACTACATTTCAAAAGTGGCTGACGAAAAAAATTTAAAAATTACATTTAAAGGCATGTGTTCAGCTCCCACTCTGCACAAAACAGTGATAATTTTTTTAGTGAATATCCAATTTACCAAACCGGCAAAATCAACTAAACTGATCGGTTCACACGAGTTCCGATCTAACTAGCCGGTTCACTAGTTTTTGGGATGGGCTAAAAACTCCAATTCTCTTAGCCAAAATCGATTGATCGAGGTTCGGTTTCCAATTTTTTTAGTTGAACCGGTCAACTTAGTCTGGTTTTGATAACCATGATTTTTCTCTTTTTATAGTTTTATTAGAATATGAATGAATAATATTTAACTTAGGCATTGTTTTACAAGTTACAAACCGCAACCAATTAGGCATAGTTAAGCCAATTAGGCACAATGGTTTATGTAATTAAGTCAATACTTGAGCCTTTCATGGAATTTGATACGGATAAGATAATAACAAATTTATTAACACATTATCTTAACTTTCATATCTTGGTTATAAGAGTATATGTATGTTATATGTATACACAAATAATGTTTGACAGTTTTAAAATCTAATCTATTAAGATATGACAAATGTAATGTTTTTCAAATTATATTAAAACTTGAAGTAAAATAAAAAAAAAATTACAAACTAGCTGAGGTTCAAATTTCTTAAGGATCGGAGATCATTTAGGTGGTGGTGTATAAAGAAGAAGAAAGAGAGAGAGAGGAAGGTAAAAGAGAAGAGCATTTATTTGAGGAAAAAAAAAAAAGATGTAGATGTATTTTTGGGTTTAATGAAAGTAGAATTTATTTAAATAACTAAGTTTTGCAAGCTTTAGGTAATTTTTTTTTTTTTATTAATAGAAAAAATTTGCTGCCCTAAACCAAGAAAGGGATAAGGTCGGAAAAAAAATTATTTTTCATTGATAATTTAATTCAAAATGCCAATTGAAATGAAATAAATTTTATTTTATTTTATATAACATATAGAAAGAAATGGAAAAAGTAGTTTATGTATTTTTCTAAATCTGTATATTAAAATATAATAAATTGTGAAAAGTAATCAGCTCCAACGTTAATTATTTTAAGCCCAACATTAAATATTTGTTAGTTTTTGTCTTTTGACTAAGTTTCAAAATCATTTAAAATTTTTAGTTATATGTTGTTTTATTTTTTCGATCAATATATTAATTTTTTTTAGCTTGACTTATTATTGTACTAATAAGCCAAACCATGATTGAGACATATTAGGGATGATAGCGGTTTAATTCAAACTGTGAACTGGACCGATGCAGGAACGGTCAAATTTGGATCGAAATCTGTATAGTCGAATTCAAATTGGATCGTAACAGTCTCTTCTAAGGGTCTGAGTCGATTCCATTAATCTTGGAACTAAAACCGAAATTCGAACAGTTAAAATAAAATAAAAAATTTAATACAAACACCCTCAGATTAATAAAAAATATTTTTAAAAATTGTTTAAACAAACCTGACAAATCTCACCTCCAATGCCACCTAACACTCTAAAGTCCAACATCTTAATTTTGCCGCCAGTCTCACACCCCCCCCCCCCCCCCCTCTTCCTCACCTTCTTTCTAATCTCTTTTTTCTTCTTAGTCTCTCCATTTTAGTAACCGGAATGCAATTTACAATTTTTACTATATATTTTTAATATAAAAATAATACATCTATTAATATTTTATAAATAAAAAAATATATGGCTTTCTAATATTAAAAGTACATGGTGGAAATTGTATAGGATTAATATCATGTATAGTCATTTAATTTTGGATTGTTGCAGTAAAATTATATAATTTTTTTGTTTCATAAAAGTCACTGAACTATGATTTAGTTTCAATAAAATCACTTCTAATGATTTTTCAATGGTTAACAACCGAAAAAGTTGTATTAATATTCTAGTTGAAATATAAAACACATCACATCATTGTACAGATCAAATAGAATGTCACTATACAAATTAAATAGAACTTTGAAGTTCTAGTTGACATCATTTTTAATTTATAATGTTGATATAGATGTTGAATTGTAAACATATATGGTGTTTTATTTAATTTGTATAGTGATGTGGCGCATCTCATATTGCACGACTTTTCCGGTTGTTGACTGCTAAAAAATCATTGTAAGTGAGTTTACTGAAACTAAACTACAGTTAAGTGACTTTTATGAGACAAAAAAAATTATACGACTTTACTACAATAATACAAAAGTTAAGTGATTATCGATGAAATTAAGTCGAATTGTATAAGAAATGTAGCAGTTAATTTCATCTATGGTCATTTAACTTTGATATTATTGTAATAAAATTACATTTTTTTGTCTCATAAAAGTCACATAACTTTAGTTTAGTTTCAGTAAAATCATTTTTGACGATTTTTCAGCGGTTGATAACTGAAAAAATTGTGCTAGCATTTCAGTTGGCACATAAAACATGTTACTTTTATAGAACAAAAAAAATTATGTAACTTTACTACAATAATACCAAAATTAAGTGACCATAGATAAAATTAAGCTGGAAGTATTTGTAGCACTCTTCTTTTAGTAACAATTAAAAAAAATTTCAATTATTAAAAATCTAAAATTTAATATATTAAATTTTAAAAATATATTTTAATTTTTAGAATCGGTCAAACCAAAAGTTCCAAACTAGCTCCTATACAATTTCAGTCCAGTTTCAGAAAACAAAGGCCATGAAATCGGCGGTTCCAAACCATGGCCACCCCTCAAACATATGGTATATACTATATAATTTGAACTAACTAAAGTAAATGCATCTCTAATATATTTTTTATTTTAAAGAGTCATTGTCTCTATATTTTAAATTTTGGCTCATTTTATGGTACGCCTGCGCATTGATATGCCAAAAATAAAATATTAAAAAGATAATAAGAGGTGACCAATTTTACAGGAATGTGTCGGCTACATATGGATTTTAACCAGCTGAGTTTGTCACATATAAAACAATATTTATTCTCTCTATGCGCTTGTTTTTTATATAAAAAATAAAAGTTGGGAGACTTTATGGTAAATTTGGTATGTAAAATAAAATTGCAACGACCGAAGACACTTGATTAAGTGGACCATATTCATTTTTTTCTAGATGTTCTTTGTCTTTTTGCATCGTTCTTCTTTTTGCTTAAGGAGATAAATGTATAGATGGTACCAAACCTTATCACTTTGTTATAAATTGGTACCAAAATTTTTAATTGTTGCAGATTGGTACAAATAAGATGATGCGGCATATTGACCGGCACAAGCTGATTCATCTTGTTTGACTGAAACTTTGACTTGGATACCAAATTACAATATTTATAAAAATTTTGATATTAATCTATTACAGTTAAAAGATTTGGTACTAGTTTGTAACAAAATGACAAAGTTTATTACCATTTGTACAATTAGCCTTTTCTTAAGTATTAATGAAGAACATTCTTAATGTTATGTTCGAACAAACACTAATGACAATGGTATATGTGAATCTTTATTTTGTGACTTCCTATATTTCACATTGAACTATTGCAAAGGAGTAATAATGAGATAATGTAATGATTATAACCTTTTTGCTCATGGCATATGACTTTATTGCTCATTATATAAAATCTTATTACACATTGTATATGATATTATTGCTCATCATATATAACTTTATTGTTCATTGTTATCAAGCTTATTTTGCTCATCGTTATTTATGTTTTTATTGTTCATCTCATAAATTCATCAATCCAAATTAATTGATCGTCATATGTAACATTTTTTTATGATGGCATATAACTTTATTGTTCATCGCAAAAAAACTTATCACACAACTCATATTAAATTTTTGCTTATTGTATAATAGTTTGATGCTCATCGTTATTAGGCTTATTTTGCTCCTCGTTACTAGAATTATTGTTCATCCCATAATCATTTGAGTTTCGAAGTTTTAGAAGCAGATTGGTCCATCATGTAACAGTTCGTTACTCATTGTTATCAGTATTATTGTCATCATTGATTCCTACAAATTTCATGTTATATCAGCTAATTATCTGTCATTTAATACTCAATTGCTCAACGCATATAACCTTTATTGTGCATTGCTTATTACTTTCATTGCCATGTTTTTAATAAATATAATAAAAAAGTGAGTATAAGCATTTAAGGAAATGGTGCGCATAAACATTTTAAAAAATGATGTGTATAAAATATAATCATTTAAACAAAAAAATATGCATTTTATTTCATCCTTTGGCTACTTTACATGGCATCAGAGTATAGAATCATCATCTTCGACACAATTTTTTGAATTATAGCAATAATCCATCCAAATAAAGAATAGTATACTATCTGTATACATGTAAATATGGTGCATATTGTATCAACTCCTTATATTTTTAATAATGCACGCTATTTCTTCTTGAAATGGTATGACATCTTATAGTGCATTTGCTTTTACTTTGTGTCTTCCACTCTTCATATGGCTTGTCCTTGTACTCATCAATCTCCAATTCATAGGTATAAGTTTCACTAATATTAGTGGATGAGTACAAGGACAAGCCATATGAAGTGTTAAGGAGTGGAAAATACGAAGTAAAGGTAAATGGCATTCCAATATGTCATACCGTTCCGGGAAGAAATAGGCATTATTAAGAATAGTATATGTTTTGTTACAACATGTAGTAGATTTACATGTATAAAGATAGTATACCATTTTTTATTTGGGTAGAATTTTATTGCTATACACTACAATATTTAAGTTCTCTTATATATTAAAAAGAAGAAGTCACAATAAGTCAATTACAAAATTTCCAAGAAAGTGACCAATAAAAAACATATCACATAAAATTCTATATCGTTTTAGTCGTCTGTATGCAGATGTTGATATTTATATCACTCGAAAGCAGGATTTATATTAATTATAACTAATTATTATTGCTTTTTTAAACCACTATACAAGTTAGACTTTATTTGTGTTCAATAACTAAGCTCAAGAAAACAGCTTTGTTAATCAAATGCAAGACTTTAGGCTTTAGAAATTTCTTTGAGAAAATTTCATCACTTATCTACATTTAAATTCTTTTTTTATAATTACATATAGTTTTGAGATTTTTCATTTTTACCGAATTTCTTTTCTTTCCTACCATTTTTTTTTATTCTTTTTCATTCTCTTTTCCTTTTCCTTCTCACGTAAACTCTCGGTCATTTTCTTTTCTCCCTTTTTTTTTTTTTTTTGCATTTCTCCTCTTGAGTCTCATATTTCATATCGCCACCGTTAACGATCACCAAATAATCTCATAAAATCACAGATTTCCGATTTTACGATTCTTTCACTAAAAAAAATAACTTGAATCGAAGTCATTGTCGTGTGTCTCAGTTAATTAGGTATTCTGACGAACAATTAGCAGATCTTTGAAAAATAGATCTTCAAAGAAAATTGGAGACAGCTAACTGACTAATTGAACTGGGAATGGTGGTAATCTAAAGAAGACAAAACAATAAGAAGATGTGCCACACCGGTGCGATGATATAGAGGAGAGAGGGGAAAAGGAGGAGTTCGAAGCGGCAAAAACGACAATGTCTTGTGGAATGGCAAAGGCATATAGACTAGTCAAGATCAAGGCTTCAGCGTTGGTTTGGTTTACTGTGTATGGTCACATTTAATGTAAACAATATTCATATTAGGTGGTAGCAATTGTTAATGGATGGTTTTCTTTTCAATCATCTAAAAGTGGTTTACCATTGTTTTTTTTTTTTAATTTTTTTTTGGGTGAAAATCATAAATATATATCCGAGATATTCCTATGAAATTTTCAAAATATATCCAAAGTATTCTTATAGAATTCCTAACACTATACCCAAACTATCCCCAAGATATATCCAAAGTATTTCAGGGAATTTTTTTTAAGGAATTCTCAAGAAATTCTCAAGTTATACCAAAAGTATCTCTAACGTGTATCCAAAGTATTCGCATGGAATTCTCAATGGTATACCCAGGAAATTTCTCTCAGGAAAATACTTGAAAATTTCCAAAGTATATCCTAAATATTTCCAAGGTATACCCAAAGTATCACCAAAGTATTCTAAAAGGTATACCAAACTATTTGTTTGATAATTTATAATGTTTTGAATTTTGATTTAATAATATTATTTTGCTTCTTCTTCTTTAATGATCAATTCTTCTTGTTCTAGTTTTTTTGTTCTTTATTAGTGAAAATTGAACCAAGATATTCTCAAGTTATACAAAAGGTATACTGAAAATATACCGTCTAGGCATATTTTGGGGTATTTGTGTATTTTTGTAATTTTAAAAAGTTATTTTTGGTAAAATTAAAATACTTTAAATGCCAATAAAAATGTAAATAGGTATCCATATTTTGGTATTTTTGTAAAATTTCTAATTTCTTTGTTAGTGTGGTCTAGAAACCATGTTATTCTTTTTCCAAGTCCTCAGCCCCAAAAACCAAATTGATGATTCACTAACCCACGTACCCGGTTGAAGTTTTGTTTCCAAGTCAGCTCCATAAACCGAGTTGGTGGTTCCCTAGCCCATATACCAAGTTTGAAGTTAGGGTGAACTCTAAAATAGTCTAATAAAATCAAATAATAAATTAAATGTTGTTGGTAAAGTATCTAAGGAAGCTCATTTTTTTACCAATTATACAAACTGTACACATTATAAGAATAGATGCCACATATATTTCTGAAAAATATCGGCTTATATATCCAGTCTCAAGTTTAAGTTTTTCTACCATCATTCACAAATATTGATAAGAGTTTAACACATTTATAATATGTACAAAGGAATAACCATCCATGTTGTATAGTTTACAACCTATTGAGCTTCCTTATTAATTAAAAAAAAAAAAATACATGCCATTTTGAATTAGATATTTTGTTCAAAAAATATTTGACGTTTCACAATGATTTATAAATGTTAATTATTTTTTTATCTTATACCCTCATATAAAGCTCTCTTCCAAATTCCAATAGTGGAGTTTAATTATCTAACGGGTGTATTCAATTAAAATTTTAAAAAATTTTAATAGATTTAAAAAGTAAGGTGGTATTCAATTAAGATTTTTAAAGACTTTAAAAAAGTTTATAAAAATAAGATGATATTCAATTAGGATTTATAAAGACTATAAAAATAAGGTGGTATTCAAAAAGTCACCGACTTTTATAAACATTAGATTTTTAAAGACTTTTCAAGACTTTTTATATAATTCTATATATATAAAATTCTTACAAAAGTCTTTTACTTTCTTATAAAATTTCAATAGAATTTTTCATAAAATCTATAAAAGTGATTGGCAAGTATATAAACTCTGCAAAATTCATTAAAAATCTATAAATTATATAAAAGTCATTGACTTAAAAAAAGTCTTATAAATATCTTTTAAAATCCTAATTGAATACACCCTGTAAAATTAATATGGTATTGATTTTACCTTTCTTAAACACATTTATTTAATTAGTGTACAAAAACCTTAAACGACCTCTATTTAAGCAAAAAGAGAGTATTTGTTAATTCTTGTCTTCCGAATTGACCAAGTTGCATTCCATAGCAAGATTCAAAATCATTTAACATTTTTTTGTTATATGTCGTTTTATTTTCTGATCAAAATATTAATTTTTTTAAATCTTGAATTATTGTACCAATTCGAAGTCATGATCAGGGGCTCCATGGTGGAAATACACAGCCACAAAAACTGCAGTCTTTCCAAGTTAAAATGAAAAAGACTAGGCAGACTTTTGTAATTTACACTCTGGTCCTTACTTTTCCAATATTTTTTGGTAGAAGGCATATTCCGCCCCTCAAATTGTTCAAATTAGCCATTTTGCTTTCTGAAATTTTTTTTTTCAATTTGTGCCCTTCAATTTATTTTTATATTGCAGCCACCTTTGTTTTTGGTAAAAACTTGCATATGGCTCTCTAATGTTGACATAGCTACTAATCTGGCACCATTGATGAATTTAAACATTTTTTTTTTTTTGCCATGTCAGTTTTAATGGGAAAATTGAGATGGAATATTCACAGAAAGAATGATGCTATAAGCACAATAGCTTGCATAAACATTAAATATATAGCAATTTCAAGCATACAGATTAACTACAAAGTTGTTGTGTAACATAAACTATAACTACGAAAATGCAAATGAAAGCATATAATCTGCAGTTCATACAGATGAAGATAAATTTGCATATCTTTCCTCTCCTTCATCTGTTTGTTTTCAGCTATATCCACCTCATTACCTTAAAAGATAAATCATGTTCTGTTTTGCTCAGAATTTTTTCAATGATCACCCCAACTAAGAAGCCAAGAAAATACCCCATCAAAATTATTTTCCAATCAAAATGGAATTGAGATTCTGAACTTTGATCTTCCTGCAAGGGTGGAGGTGCGTCCTCAACGTTTTGACATGCCTTGGACAATGGAATTCCACATAGTCCCAAGTTACCTTCATATGAATAATTCTGAAATGTATCAAATTGGTTCCCTTGTGGTATACGTCCTGTTAAATGGTTATGTGACACATAAAAAATGGCAAGGAAAGTGAGTCGAGTCAGTTGGCTTGGAATTTCTCCAGAAAGATTGTTTTGAGAAAGATCCAACGATTCCAGTTGTGTCATATTGGATATGAACAAAGGGATTCGACCTGAAAGACTATTATTTGAAAGATTGAGCAATTGAAGGCCTCGTAAATTCCCAATTAACTCTGGTATTTCACCTTCAAATCTGTTGCTAGAAAGATCAATGGCTTTGAAAATGGCAATTACCTTTCTGTATTCCATTTCCATGCCTTTGTTGATTATCATGATTGAATAATCATAATAACCAGGAATTGGGAAACCACCTATGCCAACACTTGTGTTGGCTTCCAAGTATCCTGAATCTTCCAAATCAATGACTCTCATGGCATTCCAGGATAGAAAGCAATCAGAAGGCAACTTCCCACTAAGTTCATTCGAAGAGAGATCCAAAATTTTCAATTTGGAGAAAGTGAAATCAGAATTACAACTCCCCATCATACTACCATGAATCTTGTTGGATCTTAAAATGAGAATTTTCAACTCCGGTAGAGCTCCCAACCATGATGGAAAAGTGTCCTGAAGTTGATTGTTTCCAAGATCAAGACTTTCCAGCATTCTACACTTGGCTATTGATGTGGGTATCTTCCCTTGCAGCTTGTTTTGTCCTAAATCAATCATCCTTAATTTGCTTGCCCATGTTTCAGGAACTGTGCCATGCAAAGAATTGCCTCGTAAATTTAAAACTGACAGGGAATCACTGGAGTTGCTCAAACATGGAGGAACCGTGTCATTCAGGTTGTTGTTTGACAAGTCGAGCACTTGAAGAGAACCCAAGTTACAAATCAATGGTGGGATTTCTCCTGTCAATGAATTGTTTGATGCTAAATAGAAGATGATTGAGGCTGGAGGAATTGGGACTGAGCCTTGGAGATTGTTAGAACTCATGTTTAAGACTCGGAGATTAGTCCATGGAAGAGAAATTGGAGGTTGATCAAGCCCAGTCAGGAGATTGTGTGAAAGGTCCATATATTCTAAAGTTTTTGTGCTCATTCTCCACAACCAACTGGGAATCATGCCTTGAAGATTGTTGAAGGACAAGTCTAACCAATGCAAGTTATCTTGTTGGCGCAAGAAATCAGGGAAGATATCAAGTTGGCAAGCTGCTAGGCCTAAACCAGTTAATTTTGGAAGTGTACTAATTCTGGTTTTGTTGAGCAACAGTGCAAAATTGTTCGAAGATAAGTGAAGGGCTGTCAAATTCTTAAGCAGAACAATTTCATCTAAGGCCACTGTCCCATTCAAGAGGTTGGATTTCAGGTTAAAATATTCAAGGTTCCTGAGTCTGAAAATTGCTGATGGAATAGACCCTTTGAAGTTGTTTAAAGCAAGATTCAGATAGTTAAGCTGGGATAGGTTAGCAAGCCAATATGGGAGCTGACCAGTTAATTGATTAGAAGCAAGCTTCAAATAAATAAGTTGGGTTAAATTAGCTAAAAAGGAGGGCATTTCCCCACTAAACTTATTACCTGACAAATCTAGAATGGTAAGTTTTGTTAAATTTGCTAAAGAAGAAGGAATGGAGCCATTTAAATTTAACTTCTCAAGGGATAAACCACTAAGTTTGGTTAACTTATCAAGCCAAGACAAGGTTCCAGTACCACTAAAATTATTCATGTCAAGATAGAGGATAGTAAGGTTGGTAAGGCTTGCAAAGGAAGAAGGTATATGGCCAGTGAAGAAGTTATTTCTAAGATCAAGATAAGATAATTTGGACAAGAAGAAAAATTCAGATGGAATTGGGCCAGAAAATGAAGAGAAAGAAAGATCAAGATATGTTAACATGGATAGATTGCCAATTCCTGATGGTATTGAAGAATAATTGAAGTGATTGTTGGCAAGAACAAGCTTTTGAAGGTGAAGAAGCAAGAAGAGAGTACTATTGGAGTTTATAGAACCAAAGAGACAGCTGCTACTTAGGTTAAGGCCAATCAAATGACCATCGTTATCATCACATTCTACACCGTCCCATGAGCAACAATCTTTTTGAAGATCCCATGAGTCAAACTTGGGATAGGCAAGAGGATCAGCAGAAGCATCCTTGTCGACGACAAAGCTTTCCTTGAATTGCAGCAGGGCTGACCTCTCTTCACTGTGGCATAATGGCTTCTGTTGAATAGATGAAAAAGAGTAGCCTGTGACTAGAAATGTTAAGAGAAATGAGAAAGCCATGGAATTGTAAGTTGAGAACCCCATCATCATTTGGCCTCAGTACCGTAAAAGAAAAAAGAGAGCAACTTTTTAATGCCAAATTTGGGCAATTTGTCAAACATAAATAGTATTCAAGTTGAGACTACAACTTAATTAAGAAGCGTTTGTGGAATGTGGACAATTTTAAGTTCAAAAGTCAAAATGATTGCTACACATGAGGAAATGATGAAAACCAATGCTTGGAGGGAGCTGGAAAATCAGCAGTGGTCTTGTTCTGTGGATGATGTTGACGTTCTTTTGCCTTGTCGCTCATAATCTTTTCCAACAAATTAAAATATATATTATATTAAAAATAATTAAATTTTTTAATGATTATAAATACTAAATAATTAAAATGAAGAAAATAACTATCAGAGTGTAAATTTCAACAGAAAATTCATCAAACTGATGTAGACTAATTAATTTTGAAGTCTCCCAACTAGTCTTTTTCATTTTTCAACCCATGGAGCCCTTGATACAATAAGTCAAGTTAGGTTAGCTAGCAATATCACCATTCTCCTAAATAGTTAATGTTAAGCTGCTTTATGATTAATTTCCACAATTTATCATTTAATTATCTTCGTCTCCTGCCTATAAATATAGATTGAATTTACATTAGTTTTTCCATCTATCTACAGTAGTTTGTTTTAAGAGTCCCTAAGAAAAGATGCGTTCTGATTCAAAAGCTTTCCTTCTTTTAGCGGTTATTGTGCTTGTTATCTCCATGGAGCTGGCAGCAGCTAGAATCTGGTGTTGGAAAAAAATGTGATTATGAGCCATTTTGAGAGGATTATTCGGGTGGGAACCACAACTCGGTTTTGGGAAAAAAACCCGAATATATGTTCCTTGACATGAGGACTATGAATTAATGTATTCATATGCTCAAAATGGAAAATGTGTGAATAGGAATTGAAGCTCAAAGTAAGTTCCATGATAAGGAGATTTAAAGGTGAAAAGTGAGTGGGAATTTGTCTCACATCACTAAGAATTGAAGTTGGACTTGTGTTTATATATAGAAATGCTTTCTTACATGGGTAAGAAAAGTAGAATGGAAGGCTCTCTCTCGCGCGC
>CATIWF010006429.1:0-34118 GCA_949630135.1 Balakata baccata | reverse complement strand
TTTAAAGATCAACGTCAAATTCGGTGATTTAACTCTCCCTCAAGCACTTCACTTCTTCGATCTAATGATCCACATGCGACCCACCCCTCCTACAAAACAATTTATTCTTTTGATAGGTGCAGTCGCTAAGGGAAAACATTAATTTCATGTTATTTCCCTCCACAAAAGAATTAATTCAATCGCCTTATTCTTAAATTTCATTTCATGGAGCATTTTTCTTAGTTCCTTATGCAACGTGAGAAGGATCTGCCATGGTTTTGTTGTTTTTGGGATGATATTGAGGAGGGGTTGTATGCCAGATATTGTGACTTTCAATTCTTTGGTGAGGGGAATGTGTCTGGCGGGTAATATTGCTGTGGCTGTTAGGCTTTTCAAGAAAATGCGTGCGTTTGGTTGCAGTCCTGATGTGATTATAAGCAATACTTTGATTACTGGGTTGTGTCAGACAGGGAATTCAAAATTTTCAATCAAGGTGCTAGAAGTGGAAAGGCTAATTTGGAAAATGCTGCAAACCTGATGTAGTGACATGTACATATAGCTCGCTGATGTGGATAAATGGGAGGAAGCCAAATGTTTATTTACTGAGGTGCAGGATCAAGGTGTACCTCCCAATGTGGTAACATTCAATGTGCTAATGATTGAAATTTGCAATGAGAGAAAGCTGGAAGAGGCATATAGATTCCTTGAACTGATGATTTAGAGAGGTGTAAAACCTACCAATTTCATTTATAGCACATTGATAGAAGGCTATTGTCGGATGGGTATGATTGACAGTGGGGAGAACTTTTTGTTTCCATGGCTGCTAATGGATGCCAACCCGATGTTGTGAACTGCAATTTATTGATAAATGCTTATTGCAAGAACCGAAAGGTAGATGAAGCTATGAGACTTTACTGCAAAATGATGGACAAAGGAAATGACCCAATGTTATCACATATACCACCTTGTTGGATGGTCTTTTCCAGAAAGGTAAGATTGAGGATGCACAAAAGCTGTTTGCGGAGATGATGAACAAAGGATTCCAACCAAATTTCATCACATATAACACCTTGTTGCATCATCTTTTCCTGAAAGGTAAGGTGATGGATGCATGAAAGCTACTTCAGGAGATGCATCTTCATGGCATGACCCCATTTTATATTGCATATATTGTATATGTGGATGGACTTGCAAGAGTGGTTGTGTTACAGAGGCAATGGATGTGTTTCATAGTTTAGAAAATTGCAAGTTTGAATTAGATGTTAAAATCTTCAATTGCCTTATCAATGGCTTGTGTAAAAAAGGGAAGCTAAAAATTGTTTGGAACCTTTCAATGGATTGTTTGAAAAAGGTCTACAGCCATATGTTGTAACATATTCTACCATGATCCATGGACTTTGTAAAAAGGGGAATTGGAAAAGGCAAATTATCTGTTCCTGGTAATGGAGAAGAAAGGTTGTGCTCCGAATAATGTCACATTTAAGACACTGATGCAGGGTTTTGAAATGATGAAAAATTGGAAGTGGTGGAACTTCTTCATAAAATGAAGGCACGGAATTTTGCGCTGCATGACAACATGATATCAACCTCAGTAGAATATTGGTTTCCAAGGGTGAAAATTACCAGGAATTGTTAAACATGTTCCTGAAATTTCCTGTTCAGAAGAAAAATGGTTGACATGAGACATGAAAAAGCCGGATTCCTTTATATGTTGGGGCTTGAAGAGTTGCAGAGGAGATTACAGTTCATAATTTTAAGATGATTTTGCTGTCATGGGCTGTTGTTATCTGACATGGCGAAGCTGGACATGAAATGCTGTCGGCATTGTCATCATCAAAGTCTTTTCTTCTTAAAATATGGCGAAGATGGACAGGGAATATCAAATTTTGCTCAATGGGAATGCTGATTTTGGAAAATGCGGATAAACTAATGCAGTAACGAATTGCTGTTGCCCTGCCTTTCATTTCATCAAAAAGCTCTTATTTTTCTTTTATGCAAGGAAGATTCGGTAGAAAAGGCAAAAGAGCTTTTTGGTCAAATGAAAGCTAGGAGGATAGCCAAAATGTGATTTTATTGCATATAGCCCACTCTTGCAACGTCTTCGTGACATGGGCCAAACGAAAGAAGCCAATGTTTGTTTGTTGAGATGCTGGATCAAGGTGTACCTCCTTAAATGTATACAAGACCAACAAACAACCATGGCTTCCGCTTCCCCAGCTTCTCCTTTCTATCTCAGGTACTTAGTTCCAGCTTTTCCAATTGCAGCTTCTATTTCTTTCCTTCGTTGTTAAATCAGTAGTGAGTTCATTTTCATCTGAATATGAGCTGACTTTCTGTTTGGATGCTTTATCTGTATGATTGTTGCACACAAGATGACTTTGTTATAAAAGCTTGATTTAACCAAAATGATATTTACATGGCCATAACCAGTAATAAACTGTCTAATAACGTGTAATTCATCTTAGTGGTTACTAAATTTTGTATCACTATTTGTTGTGATCATAAAAGTTGAACTTGTTGCAATGTGTTTATTTACTTCAATTTTATTGCAGCTGAAGTAATTTTAGCATGATTTGAGGAAATTCCGGTAAGAATTTCATCGAAAATCTAATTATAATGTATAATTCAACATATTATATATGAATTACTGTAATGTTTAGTGACTATTGCACTAATACACCCAATAGCCAGAGATGAAGAGATAATGGACTTGGTTGATCCTTGTACTCCTCTGTCACCATGGTTCATGTTTATTCATCCTTATATGAGAAGTCAGGTTTCAGATTTGTTTTACAGGTTCCATACAGGTAAAACTAAAAGTAGTAAGTTCGTTATTTCTTTGATTCTTCAATAAAGCATCTCATTTTCTAACACATGATTCTTGCATCATCTCCTTGAATCTAAGAAGTGAATTTAATGAAGTATGTGAAAACTAACCCATATGATTTCATCTCACTGCAACAAACCACAGCTTCAAAAGATTAAAAATAAAACAACATGGTTAATTAGTTATAACGTTCTATAACTATATGAACAGTTCATAAACTGACTTAGTTGTCGTCATAGAAGAGTTGAAATTAACCTGTTCAAAATCTATCTCAGATCAGGCAAGTAAATTTTTCATAATGATCAAAGTTCAATTCAAGTCTGCTGGTAATTATGTGCAGAGTTTTAGGAATAGATTGTGGAGTTGTGCGATTCAAAAATAACTTGTGCAGCATTGCTGATCATGGGCGAGAAGGACTATGTTCTAAAGATGCAGGAGTATGTAAAGAGTGAAAAAGTTCACCAAGTTGTGCCTAATTTGGAGATTGTCTTCGTGGAAGAAGGGAACCATTTTGTTCATGAAAAGCTTCCTCAGCAAGTGAATGAGCTCTCGTCAACTTCCTCAACAAACACAGCTGAAGGAATTCGTGTTCTACTTGAAGATTCTGAGATGAATCGAACTTGCTACAGCTATTTCAAATATTTCTTTTGATTTTTCTTTTTCAATTTTTATGTAGTATTTTTAGTATTTTATTTTCTTTTGTTTTCACTCTATAACACTGATTAATTTTATAATTTTTTTTATTACTTGTGTGAAATAAATCCTGAATTTTAATAAAATTTAATATTATGAGAATTTCATAAAGTATAAATAAACTGTAGTAATTAGGCCGAAGCCTTGAGTCAGAGTGTACACGAATTCAAAAAGGAATTCTTTTCCATTTAGTTTCCTCTTCCAATCAGAAATATGTCCTTTCAGAACTTGTGGAACGAACGAAACTAAACCCCTACATATATAACTCTTTCTCTATTCAACAGCAATACTATTTCTTCAATCTCCAGCTTTCTTCTCCCTTTTTCCTCCTCCGATATGCTGATTATTCACAGCAACAGAGTAAGTTTTCTTCCAACCAGGAATATGTTTTTTTCTTGCATACTCATAATAAAATGTTCCTCGTAAACAAACAGGTAATTGACAAGAAGAAGAAAAACACAGCACGAACAGTTTACCAAAACATGGATATTCTGGACAGAATATACAAGAAGAGGATATGCATAAACAGAAAGTACGAACTGAACCTGAAGCTAGCAATTCACGATGCGGAAGAGATTGATAATCCAGCATACTTTCCTGATCTGACAACAAATGCAAGGAGTTACAGGGTATTTTACTGGGTTCATCCTGAGGAAGAACATTATACAGGAATTGCGTATGGATTACCAAATCCAATTTGGAGAGTAGAAGATGAGATGGAATTGAATAAGAATAAAGTATGAAGGTATATGTACCTGGAGATTGTAAGGTGTAGTGAGGCAGGAAGGTGCCCTGATCCTGGAACTTCCATGGGTGAATGCTTGGTGGGCAGGACCAGAATTGAACTACCTACGCCTGGAAGGAGGAGTGGGAGATTTGGACTTGTGAGATTTGATGGTGCAGCTCAAAAACCTGAGGGACACATCTCCCTTACTTTGGAAACGCGAAAGAGAGATGTTATAGATTAGTTTCAACTTTTAGTTTTGCTCACTTAGCCATAGATTAGTTTTTGTCTCTAAAATTAATTATTCTCTCTCTGTTTTTGTTATTCTTTTTTTTTTTTCCCTCTTTTTCTGTTATCCAATTGGCTGACTTCCTACTTTTTGATCAATTGAAGGAGGGGACGGTAGAATTCAAAATTAGATTGTTTGATAGATTTCTATAGTGTTCAGTCAATTGGCTCACTTTCAAAAACATTGAGTTATCTTAAGACAAATACTGAGTTAAAATTACAATAAATAATTTATAAAATTAATGATAATTAATTATTTTTTAATTATGTATGAAATGATTAAAATAAATACTTAAAATAGAATATTATTTGGTGCTTCTGTTTATTCCAGAGAAACGATACCATTCATGTAACCAAACACAAAAAGACAAAAACAAAATGTCTTATCATCAAGTCATGATCTTTCCTAATTTCTATCTAATTCTAGTAGAAGCAATTAGGATTTTAAAATATTTTTATAAATTTAAACAGTTTAATGGTATTTGATTAGTATTTATAAAAAATTTTTAAAAGAAAAATAGTGTTCCATTAAAATTTTTAAAAAACTTTAAAAAATACTTAAAAACAAGGTGATATTCAATCACAATTTATAATATATTTTTATAAATATTAAATTTTTAAAATTTTTTATAAACAAAATTCACTTATAAAACTTCAACGTACTTTTTTTATAAAATTTATAAAAATTATTGATAAATTTATAAAATTTAAAAAATTTATTAAAATTTTAAAATATACCCGAAGTTAAAACCTTCCTTTAAAAAAAAGAAAGTATCGCCTTTCTTCTCTCCCTGGAAGCCATGGAACAGATCAAGCACACCCATTTACAGATAAATGGACTAAAGCTACATGTGGCTGAGATTGGCACTGGTAATTAGACTTAGATACCAATTCTTCTTTTTTTTTTTTTTTCTATTTTCCCCACTTCCGTTTTGCTTAAAAATTGGAGTCTTTTTTCCCCCCCCTGCAGGCACTAAGGTAGTTCTGTTCTTGCACGGATTCCCAGAAATATGGTACACCTGGAGGCACCAACTGATAGCTGTTGCAGATGCTGGATACAGAGCAATAGCTATGGATTTCAGGGGCTATGGAGACTCTGATCAGCCACTAGAGCCGGAGAAGGGGACCCTCATCGATCTTGCGGATGATGTCGTTGCTCTTCTTGATATTCTTCGCATCAATAAGGTTAGTGGGTATTCCATGAAATCTCTTCTTTTGTAGAACTTGTATTCCATTTATTCAATTAAACCACAATCTTGTTTTGCATCTTATATATTCAGTCTTCATAATCACGATCTAACCTGATTGATCAATTATCCAAGAAAGATGCTGATTCTTGGAATTAAAAATTGGATACTTGCCAAAAAAAAAAATAGACTGAACTGTTAACATTGTCAAAATTAAATTATATTTTTTATTTAAATATATAACTTTTTAAAATTTTATTAATTTATAAATTACAGCAAAACTTTGCTGATATAATATAAAAGTCCGTCATATTAAAATGGTTATACTGACTAAAACCATATTAAAAATTTTAAAACATTATTGTTTTTGTTTTTTCTAAAATTTTAAAACCTATATCTCTCTTTAAATTTAAAAAATAATATATGAAGTTATCGTGTTTAGGAGTTGTCTAGTCAGTAGAGTAAGGAGAAACAAAAATTTTACTGTAAATAGAGTTTTGCTAAAAAGATTTAAGTTTCAAAATTTTAGAAAAAATAAAAAAGATGATGTTTTAAAGTTTCTAAAATGACTTAATTTTTTAATTAACTTTTTAGTTAGCACAATTTTTTTAATATCGCCGAAATTCATAAATTGATAAAGTTTTAAAAGTTTGTGTATTTAAAGGAAAAAATAAATAATTTAATTTAATTTTGATACAAATTTAAAAGTTTAGTTTATTTTTGATAATTATCTCTTAAAAATTTGCTAATAGATGCATCATATCACATCTCCAGATTTCTTTTGCTTAAAGTAGGGTGAAATGTTTATTGGTACCAAATCTCTTGCATGTGTATCAAATTAATGCCAAAACTTTATTTTGTATCAAAACTTTGAATGAGTTTCAAATCATGATACCTAAAACTTTTTCAGTGTCCACATAAGCAAATCTGGTATCTATGTCAATATGAATGAACAGGAAAACCATGATATGAAACTAACTTCAAAGTTTTTGTACCATTTTGATACAAAATATAGTTTTGATATCAAGTCGATACACATATAAAAGTTTTGGTACCATTGGATCATTTTACCTCTTAAAGCACATCCAGATCCAGCCAATGCAGATATTTTTTATATAAGTAAACAAATTTACATGTCATTCCTAACATTTAAACAGCTTAATTTTGACACGGACGATGAGAGTTCAGGTGTCTATGAAGTCCAAAAATAATTATGGGGGACAAACTGGCAAATTGTGCCAATTAGGGGCTGAATGTGCTTTGGGTTGTTAATTTCAATTTCTTGTACTTCTTATACAGCAATCATTAGTCTACAAATGTCAAGATAGGTCTGCAGTTGGGTCAGTGGTGGACTGATGATGTCTGCCTATGGCAGAAGTACATAATTGGTAGCCGTTTTATTATCATTTAAGTAAAACTTGAATTTTGGTACCAGGTTTTTCTGGTCGGCAAGGATTTTGGAGCTATACCAGTGAGCTTAGTAGCTGCCTTACACCCCAATAGGGTATCTGCCTTCATCACAATGGGCGTTCCTTTCATCTTACCAGGATCTAATGCTGTCCAAAATCATCTCATGCCTAAAGGCTTCTACATTACAAGGTGGCAGGTATATAATCAATGATATCATTATTTGTTGGTTTTTTTGGCCTTAGAGATGCAATATATATATATATTTTTTCTTTCTAATAATGCCTGAAACTGTAACTAATCCAGGAGCCAGGAGGAAGAGCTGAAGCAGATTTTGGACGGCTTGATGTCAAGACGGTGATAAGGAACATCTATATTCTCTTCTCTGGGACCGAGCCACCAACAGCAAGAGATGACCAGGAAATAATGGACTTGGTTGATCCTTCTACTCCTCTACCACCATGGTTTTCTGAGGAAGATCTTGCAGTTTATGCATCTCTCTATGAGAAATCAGGATTTCGCTTTGCATTGCAGGTCCCATACAGGTATAAGAACTGATTTTATTTCCGCGTTGATTAATTTTGAACACATTATCTCCCATCCTTTTATTCGTAAATGATAGTGATGTTTGATGAATTTGAAGAAAATAGATTGATGAGAATGAATTTGGATAAAAGTAGATTACCGGATTATAATTCATACCTTAAAAATGAAGTATCAGGACCTTTACATGGATTCTTGCCTGTAGTGTTACTATTAGTATTCGACATAGCCTTTCTGGTAGTAAGAGCCATGCTAGGACTCTGATGAATCCTGAATCCTAGCTAGTCACTAATTTCCCATAGTTATCAATATTCGATTGGAAATCTTGAAATTTTGAACTTTTGAATTTTGATGTAGGTCTTTAAAAATAGATTGTGGAATAAGTGACACAAAAATCACATGTCCAGCATTGTTAATCATGGGTGAGAAGGACTATGTGCTAAAGTTTGCAGGCATGGAGGATTACATA
The DNA here is from genome assembly GCA_949630135.1 of Balakata baccata. Lineage (NCBI taxonomy): Eukaryota > Viridiplantae > Streptophyta > Magnoliopsida > Malpighiales > Euphorbiaceae > Balakata > Balakata baccata. The sequence goes on along the minus strand of CATIWF010006429.1, from coordinate 26,001 downwards.
CGGAGTGGAAAAGTTAAGCATTTTGTGCCTGATTTGGATATTGTCTTCTTGGAAGAAGGGACTCATTTTGTTCATGAACAAATTCCAGAGAAAGTGAATGAGCTTCTCATCAACTTCCTCAACAAACATAGTAGTTGAAGAAGATCGTCAATGAGCCATCTCAAATGAGGCACTGTATACCATTTCAGAGAAAAATTGTTGTCTTCTTCCTGTATGCTTAACGAGTGCTTCTTGATATTGTCTGTTAAATGAATTCTTCTCGACTCACTCTTTGTTCTATATCTTACATTGCTTGTTTGTAAGGTTAATGGGCTTGTTATTAACCTGCTAGCGCATCAAGTCTCAAAACCTGGATTTTGAGGTTGGCTCTGTTTTCCTATATAATATCAAAGTTGGGTTTCCTGTATGTCTTTTGCAAGTTAATGCGGATATTAACCCTTCAAATTGCAAAGGTCGGGCTTTGCTAATAGCATGTGTAAGGAGGTTTGAGTTACCATTTAATTGCCATCTCTAAATTGTTGAAGGGCAGTTTTAAAAATTGAATACCAGCTTGTAAAGATAGCTGAAAGCAGCAGAAAGCAGTGATGTTTGAAGAAAAAAGAACTATATCATAGATCATAAATTGCTTTCTGTTTTAGAACTGTGAGTCAGACGAATCAGAATCTTTAGGCGTCATCCTATTCTATTACTGTGAAACTTGAATTATTTCGCGGCATCATCTAGGCCATACACGTGCTGACAATTATTGTCCAAGACTTGAAAAAATATCAACCTATCCTAACTTGTTAACTTCCAAACAAGTCAACATTTTTCCAAAGCTGCCCTTTCCTTCTAAAAATAATTTTAGTATCAACGACTGCCAGAACTGCTTTGTATTAGGAACAAAAACCCTTAACTCCCTTGTCCCAAAAAAAAAGAGAAAAACCCTCAACTCCCTGAGCAACTCGCTCGCCCTTTCCTAGCCATGGAGCAGATCAAGCACAGCCATGTAGAAGTAAATGGGCTCAAACTACATGTGGCAGAGATTGGATCTGGTGTCTGTTTCTCTTTATCGTATATACAAACACTTTGCGTGATAGTGATCATAACATTTTCTTCATCAACAGTAATGGAGTGTTGATGTGCAGGTAGTAAGGTGGTGTTATTCCTGCATGGATTCCCAGAAATCTGGTACACGTGGAGGTACCAAGTGATTGGTGTTGCAAATGCTGGTTATAGAGCAATTGCTATTGATTTCAGGGGCTATGGGCTCTCTGATCAGCCTGCTGAACCAGAGAAAGCCACCTTCATGGATCTTGTTCATGATGTTCTTGCCCTTCTTGACGCTCTTGCCATCAGTAAGGTTAGTCTTCAGTGAAATTCATCAATCTGCTAGGTGTATATGCTAGTTGCATTCTTGGGTTCAAGAAGTATTCAATCATTTTATATAAACTATTGTTTAATTGAATTACAGAATTTCAATACGTATCCTCCACTCATTCATTTAGTTGTTACTGTAGTGAGTGTCTGGTTGGATAGGCTGAGGATAAGAATTTTTCTTCATGTGATTAATAACAAGGCACGTTAATTATATTAAAAAATAAAAAATCAATTATACCATGAAAAAAGAAAATCTCCAGACTACCAATTATTCTTATTGTTGAGATCAGGACAAAGTCAAGACACATGAATATGAACAGAACAAGTAAAAAACTTATGGTACTGTTAAAATAAAGTAAATTGGAGTCTTATATGTTTGGGGTTTGCCAATTGCTTATATTCCTTTGCTATAGCTCATATCAGTCCATGTATCTATCTAGCTTGCAAAATTTTGGCAGTACACTCTGTGTTGATTCAACCAATTGATTCACTGTTCATCTCAGAATTGTTAAGATTAAGATGTAGTAATTGTTGTTTTATTTGAATCTATCATGAATTGAGAGATTTAGTTGCACCAATTGACGGCTCCAATAAACAAACCCATTCACATCATAACAAGAAGTCTATCAGAAGCAGAAGAGAAATAAGAAAAATAAGAAGCTTAGAAAACTAGAAATAGGTCTACGAATCACATTGATCAACATAAAATAGCAGAATTATATCAAGAGCTATGTAGCATGGACACGGGTACAGGTATGGATATAGACACGGACACTGGAAAACGAGATTTATAAAAAGTATAGGACACGGACACGCGGGGGAAACGTGTAAATATTAAAAATATAGGGATAAATTTATAAATAAATAAATACAAAAAATATAATTATAAGTTATTATTTGTATATGAACTAAATAAAAATGACATACAATCAAATATATTGAGCAATGATTGATATTACATATAGATTTTAAGTTTTATAGCAGAAAAAAATATGTTTTTAACTTAAATAAATGTGTTTTTAATTTTTTGAAAATTACAAAACGTACCCAGAACGTTTCATGTCGGAGTCGGAAACGCGACATGCTATGTAGTTGAAGTGTCCGTACTTTATAAATCAAAAGAGATAGATATTTAGTAGAAAATCAAAACAAATGCAGAAAAATGCAAATAAAATGAAAAACACACTTTAATCTTTCAAACTCAAAATTTTCTCATAGATTTCAAGAATTGGGGACTCTTTACTGCATTACTAATTTCATACTAAGTATCCCATAACTTGTTCTTCATATTGTTACCTTGAAATTTGTCAAGCAAAGTATTTGGGACAAAGTTCGAACCCGTAATCTCATTGTCCTACGACAAGACCAGTACTATTAAGCTGTTCACTGTCTAGCAGTTTGTGATCTGATTTGAAAATGGTATTTCTATTACTGTTTGTAGGCTTTCATCGTTGCGAAAGATGCTGGAGTTTTTCCAGCATACCTAATTGGAGTCCTCCACCCTAATAGGGTGACAGCTCTTGCTACCCTTGGTATTCCTTTCAAGCTGCCAGGTACTAGTGGCATCCCAACTCATCTTATGCCCAAGGGTTACTACATAAAAAGATGGCAGGTATTGTTCACATCTCATATCACTTTCTTCTCAGCTTAACTCAAGCGTTTAGAGTGAGTAATTGGCTACTTAGTATCTCAAATTTCTATTGGTAATTACTATGCCTATCTAATTGTAGGAGCCTGGGAGAGCTGAAGCAGATTTTGCTCGGTTCGATATTAAGACAGTGATAAAAAACATTTACATTCTCTTCTCTGGAACTGAGCCACCTATAGCTAAAGATGATAACCAAGAAATTATGGATTTGGTTGATCCTTCTACACCTTTACCTCCATGGTTCTCTGAAGAAGATCTTTCAGTTTATGCATCTTTGTATGAGAAGTCTGGATTTCGTTTTGCATTACAGGTTCCTTACAGGTAAGAAAAACTCCGCATGCATTAAACTAAATTGAATCCTAAAAAAAAAAAATGATTTATGTAACTCAATCCATTAGAAAAATGCAGAGCTTCAATACCTAACATGATCAGAAACTTGCGGGCTTATTGTTGTTATTTCTGTACAGGAATCTGTATGTAGATTGTGGGATTAAGGATCCAAAAATGACAGTTCCTTCACTATTGATAATGGGCGAGAAAGACTATCTCCTGAAATCCACAGGTATGGAAGATTACATACGGAGTGGAAAAGTGAAGGAATTTGTGCCTGATCTGGATATTGTCTTCTTGGAAGATGGGACTCATTTTGTCCATGAACAAATTCCAGAGAAAGTGAATGAGCTTCTCATCAATTTCCTCAACAAACATAGTAGTTGAAGAAGTTGAATAAGCATCTCAAATGAGGCAATGTATTCTCTTTCAGAAAAGAAAACAATTGTCGTCTTAGTGGTTGCTGCTTGATATTGCCATGTAAAAATATTAACTCTTAATTTACAACTATGTGGTTGTAAAAACTAAGGAAAATGAATCTTTTGGTCCATGAACTCGTCGAGAAAATATAATTAAGTCCCTCATTTGAATTTTGTTATTGAATTCTTCAATTTCTATTTCTTATTCAATCAAGTAATTAAGAAAAAAAAATACATATTTTTGTCTCTCAACTTTCAATATTTGTTCAATTGAGCTTCTCAATTTTCAGACTGCACGCATTACTCACAAGTGTATAATAATTCATAATAGTTAAATAGGGGCTCAATTAAACAAATGTTATAAGTTCAGGTGCTCTCTCTCTCTCTCTCTCTCTCTCTCTCTATATATATATATATATATATATATATTTCGGCATGAATGTGAGTAAGTAATGAACTTCACTTATGGATAAATATATGAACAGAGTATAGAATGACGCTTATAACAAAATTGACCATGGAAAAGTAATGGTCGAAGAGAGTGAAGTAGATATTCAATAAGTAATAAACATAGCCACCCTTGCTGAAAAGTAATGGTCAAAGAGAGTGAAGCAGTCAGTAAGTAATAAACATAGCCACCCTTACTGACTTTGAAATTTTAAATTCTTCTCCTCAACCTCTCCTTAAAAATCCATTTCTATCCTCTAGTTCTTGCATTCTTGCTTTCTGACCCGCTTCCTCTCTCTTTCTCTCTCTCTCTATCTGCAGCTATGGAACACATCAAGCACAACCATGTGCAAGTAAGAGGACTGAAACTGCATGTAGCTGAGATTGGCACAGGTATTGGTTAGTCTTACTGTACCTACTTGACCCTCAGTTTGATTTGAACTAAAGATGAAGCCTTTCTGTATAGGTAGTAAGGTGGTGCTATTCCTTCATGGCTTCCCAGAAATATGGTATACATGGAGGCACCAAATGATTGGTGTTGCAAACGCTGGTTACAGAGCAATTGCCATTGATTATAGGGGCTATGGACTCTCTGATCAGCCTGCTGAGCCTGAGAAAGCCACCTTCATGGATCTTGTTCATGATGTTATCGCCCTTCTTGATGCTCTAGGCATCAGTAAGGTTAGTCTTCAATGACAATCTTGGTTCTTAATTTCATCAATCTGCTAGATGTGTATGCTATTTGTTAGTAGAATTTCAGAAAATTATCTTTCTATGACAAATTTAGAAGTTCATAGGTGTGTCTCTGGTTAAACCGAAGGAGCCCTAAAAGACTTTTGGTTACAGGTTTTCCTAGTTGGGAAGGATTTTGGAGTTATACCGCTGATGTTGACTGCAGTCCTACATCCTGAAAAGGTGTCTGGAGTGGCCACACTAGGTGTTCCTTTCATGTTACCTGGACCTGCTGCTATCCAGACTCATCTTATGCCAAAAGGTTTTTACATAACAAGGTGGCAGGTATATATATATCTAGCTTTCTTCAGTAATCTATTCATTAGACAAAATGTTTCATCCCATAAACTCTCAACTCCATATGGTTTGAACTTTGAATATGAAGCTTTTAATTTTGCCTGTGATGCTGACTAATCCAGGAGCCAGGGAGAGCTGAAGCAGATTTCGACCGGGTAGACGTCAAGACAGTGGTAAGAAACATCTATATTCTTTTCTCTGGGTCTGAGCCACCAGCAGCAAGAGATGATCAGGAAATTATGGATATTGTGGATCCCTCTACTCCTCTACCACCATGGTTCTCTGAGGAAGATCTTGAAGTTTATGCATCCCTGTATGCCAAGTCAGGATTTCGATTTGCATTGCAGATTCCATACAGGTATATCATTCTCCATGGCTTCAAATGATTTATTTCAGGTTCATTCCTGAGGGAAGGATTTGAATAAAAACCTGTGTATTTGCATGTTCAAATCCTAACTATAAATAACCAAACCAAAGCCTCTACCTCTTTAATAAGTTTCTTGGCATTCTATCATTTGATTTGGGGCATCATGGATAGGTTATATGCAAGAAATTTCCTTTCGATTACCTGCCAAGAAAATTATATTTATTGTATATTATCAAACTGATCTTTTATATATTCAGGAATTTAGGGGTAGATTGTGGAGTAAGTGATCCAAAAGTCACTTGCCCAGCATTGCTGATAATGGGAGAGAAGGATTATTTGCTGAAATTCCCAGGCATGGAGGACTACATAAGAAGTGGGCAAGTGAAATATTTTGTGCCTGATTTGGATGTTGTGTTTTTGGAAGAAGGGACTCATTTTGTTCATGAACAACTGCCAGAGAAAGTGAATGGGCTACTCATCAACTTCCTCAACCAACATGCTAAATGAAAGATGATGATGCTCTTTCAACGCCTCCGCTATGGCAACGGAGGCCATATAATTAAACAATCTCTTCCCCCGTTTTCATGTAATAAATGGTACTCCGACATAATGAATCCTATTTTGAAGCAAGGCTTTTTCTATGATGTATCAATATATCTGCAAAATTAGATAAAATTCGACCTGAATTACAGGTGTATGAACTGTTTATTTAATTGTCCAACCTCAAGACTTGTGTGGGATGACATTTTGGGGATCAAGAACTCTAAAATATTAAACAAGGAAAGGAAGTGTATAAAAGTGGGAAGTCCCACACGGTCACCAGTAATCAATGGCTAGGATGGGACGACAAACTCAGTGTATGATGTCGACTGTCTGATTATATTCAACGGTGCATGAAAATCTGCAAAATTAGAAAAGTGGGTCTCGATAAACTAAAAATAAGAATAGGATTCCAACCGTGCTCTTTATTCTGAAAAGTATATTTAAGAGTATTTTAAATATAGAAAGAAATTTTTTTATAATTCAATTAGATTTTTTATATTTTTACTCTTTATTTTAATTTATATTTTATAAATTAATATTTATTAAAAAAATAAGTTATTTTTATTATAAAAAAAAGTAATACATTTATAAAAAAATAAAATATGCATATAAAATTTAATAGAGAGTAAAATTTAACTCTGTATATATAGTCAAACTCATTTAGAAAAGGTAGGAACGTACACTCTATGCATAAAATAATTTGTCGGATAGGAGGAGATGATACAAAGGCCCGCTTAGCTCTCTAATTTCATTTTAGAGGATTTTAACAATACCAAATTTTACTTTATTTTTTTTTGAAGATTACAGGTGATTTTCACTTTTACCTTTTTTTTTTTTTTTTTCCTTCTCTTACTCCTTCGTCTTCATCTTCCTCTTCCTTCCTCCTTCTTCTTCTAGCTATCTATCCTCTCTCTTAATCTTAAACCCCAGCATTTGATCTTAATCTTTCTAAAATGTAATTTTTGAACGATTTATTAAAAGATGGTAGGCAGACAAGTTTGTAAAGGGTCAATGGGACAAAGAGGAAAGCGTTTCCGAGTGGCAAAAATACAGAGCTTTCCTCTCAGTATCTTCCATTCCCTTTTCTCTGTTTTCTTCTTCTCTATTAAATGATTGTGTTCGTTCTAGTTCTAAATATTGTATTTTCATATTCTTATACTACAGGAAAAAGGACCTGTAACTGACTAATTTAATGATGCGATTAGCAAGCATTATTAAATTAAGAGCTTTTTTGACCTTTTTTTAAAAAAGGTCATTAAATTAAAAGCCTTAACAACGCTCTTTTATAAAGTGTGTTTAAGTTTTAAAAATTAGTGACATTCATAGAAAAATGTTAGCATTTTCGATAATCTAATGAAAAATGGTGGATACTTGGTAAAGAACACCTGATCCTTGAGTCTAGAGAATAGATGAATTACATAAAATTGGAGAATTATATATCTGTTTCAAAGAATATGAATATTCAACAAATTTCACACAAACCTAATTACATATTAAAGCAATCTATTCTTCTTTTTTTTCTTTTTTTAAATCTGGACAATTCAATTAGGATACTCTATATGTATATATCCAAATTATTTCAAAGGAATTTTCAAGGTATTCGTAAAGCATTTTCATGAAATTCTTAAAATATTTTCAAGATATTCCCAGTGTATTTCTAATATATTCTCAAAGTATACTCAGAGTATATTTAAGGAATTTCCAAGGTATACACATTATACTTAATATATTTCTACGGATAACGAACCAAAGTATTCATAAGATATACCAGAAATATACCAAATATATACTTTTTAGTATACTTTAAGATGATTTTTTGAGTGTAAATATTTTTATAAAATTTTTAGGTGCTTTTGAAAAAAAATTTTAACCGGAAGATTGTTGTAATATTTTAAGAGTTTTTTTGACATTTTTGAAAAATTCCCTTCATTTTATACGTGGAAATTGCTTGATGGGTATATATATATATATATATATATACATTTGCTTATTTTGACATTAGTTGGATAGGTAAATTAATAAGCTTAGTTATACCCTCCAAAGGGAAAGTGGATATTAATTTCTTTTTGATGTTTCCAAAGCAATAGCCCTCTTACAATAATATGTCGTCAAACAAACTAAATAAACTTAGGACTAGTTTGGTTCAAGAGTAAAAATGAGAATGAAAATAAAAATTGGAATGATGAGAAATGGAAATAATTGATTTTGAAATGTTTTTATTTTTATTTTTATTTATTAAAAATAGAAATGAAATTCAACTTATAAATATTTGATTAAATTTTATATTTATGTAATACATTTATTTTAAAATATAATTTGTAGATCAACAATAAAATAATATAATTTTTTAAAAATAAAATATGAAGAATTTCTGGAATTATTTGAGCTTAAATTATATACAAATTCAATTTATTTAAGATAATTACACATTTATTATTATTGAAAAAATAATTTAATATTATTAAAATTATATATTTTTCATAATATCTTCTAACATTAATTAAGAGTATATTGAAAAATTAAAAAGAGATTATAATTTATATTTAGTTAGATTTGATTTCCATGAGAATGAAATATTCATTTTATTAGGGGATAAAGAAATAGATGATTCCTATTGATGGAAAAATCTCATTCTCATTTCCATTTCTACCTATTTTTTTCATGAATCAAATACTTCTTTACTTAGTAAAAAGACAGATAGAATAAATGATATATATATATATATATATATTGAATTGTATAAAAGTAATAAATACTTTTAATTTTTTCAATTAAATAATCGAAATTTTGACATTTTATCAATTTAGACATTCTGATTAATTTGATAAATCGGAATTATTTGAGCTTAAATTATATACAGATTCAATTTATTTAAAATAACTAAACTTTTATTATTATTGAAAAAATAATTTAATATTATTAAAATTATATATTTTTCATAATATTTTCTAACATTAATTAAGAATATATTGAAAAATTAAAAAGAGATTATAATTTATATTTAGTTAGACTTGATTTACATGTGAATGAAATATTCATTCTATAGGAGAAGAAAGAAATAGATGATTCCTATTGTTGTTGGAAAAATCTCATTATCATTATCATTTCCATTCCTATCCATTTTTTTCATAAACCATATACCCCTAGCTTAGTAAAAAGATAGATAGAATAAATGAGATATTATATATATTCTGAACTTTTGAATTGTATAAAAGTAATATGTACTTTCAATTTTTTCAATTAAATGATCCAAGTTTTGACATTTTATCAATTTATAAATTCCGATTAATTTCTTAAAAAAATTTATTAACGTGTCTGAATTTTCTGGTAAGAATACTTTATTTGCTGATTAAACAACTATAAATAAATTATTTAGTCAATGTCATTGCTCTTGAAATATCAGCATTATCTTACCAGTAAACAAATAAAATGCCTACAAAGTATTGATGAGTTAGTTGCTTCATAAAAAAAAATTATATCGCCGGAAAGTTCATATATATCATTAATCTTTCTACCAAATTGACCAAAATATTTAAATTGATAAAATATTAATAGTTAATTCATTTAATTAAAAAAAATTAAAAGTACATACAAATGCAAAAGTTTTATTATTATTATTATTATTATTATTATTATTATTATTATTATTATTTTGTAATTTGGGTGTGTTTGCGGTGGACTTCTTGCAGCATCACTAATATGATACTTAAAAGTCTCCCGTAACGCGTTCTTCATCCTATTGTTAAGCAAAGTATTCCGGACAATGTTTGAACTCATAAACTCGACAAGACCAGTAACTTGTTAACTATTTAGACATTTGTGGTCTGATTTGAGATGTTATTTCAACTATTGAGGCTAGGCTTTTATCGTTGCAAAAGATGCCGGAGCTTTTCCAGCATGTCTTATTGGAGTGCTCTACCCTAATAAGGTGTCTGCTCTTGCTACACTTGGCATTCCATTCATGCTGCCAGGCCCTAAGGGTATCCCAACTCATCTCATGCCCAAGGGTTTCTACATAACAGGATGGCAGGTATTATATACTGTCGTCATTTTCTGCTCAGCTTTACCTCAGGTGTGACTAATTGGCTCCAAGCAATTGCAAATTTCTAACTACAGTTTCTATCTAATTACAGGAACCTAGGAGAGCTGAAGAAGATTTTGCTCTGTTAAGACAGTGATAAAGAACATTTACACTCTTCTCGGAACTGAGCCTCCTACAGCTAAAGATGATAACCAAGAAATTATGGATTTGGCTGATCCTTCTACACCTCCACGGTTCTCTGAAGAAGATCTTTCAGTTTATGCACCTTTGTATGACAAGTCTGGATTTCGTTTTGCATTACGGGTTCCATAAAGGTAGGATAACTTCGTATGCCTTGACCAAGAATTGGCTCTAAATTGACTCGCATGAATATGATTTGTCTAATCCAATCAAGTAGGGGAACACCGAGCTTCAATACCTAACATGATCAGAAATTTTATGCTTTTGGTATTTCTATGCAGGACAATGAATGCAGATTGTGGAATTAAGGATCCAAAAATCACAGTTCCTTCACTGTTGATCACGGGTGAGAAAGACTATGTCATGAAGTTCGCAGGTGAAAGATTTTATAGGGAGTGAAAAAGTGAAGGAATTCGTGCCTGATTTGGATATCATCTTCGTTGAAGATGGAAATCGTTTTGTTCATGAGAAACTTCCTGAACAAGTGAATGACCTCCTCATCAACTTCCTCAACAAACACAGTGACTCAAAGGGATAGTCCATTATTAGTCATGAAATGACCACAGAAGGCCTTTCAACGGCATCCATTCAGCAAATAAAATGTCCATAATGACGTACGCTAAATATGTGATTTAATGCCATCTGTTCAGGAACAAGGACTTTCTCCTTCTGTATTCATCTCTATATGCCTAGCTGGCTAGCTCTGACATTTCTGTATGGCCAGATCTATTGAAGAACTTGTAATGACACCGGAACAAGCAAGTCAAAAGATGAAAGTGGAAACAACTACTACCCACATATCAAGGTAGAGCATGAATCGGGCAACACCATCTAGCAAATTTAATTCAATCAGACATACAATTGCAGTTATCAAAATAATCAAAACAAACAAGCAATCCGTCGTCCGAACTTCATTAATATTGCATGATATTATGATAACTATGATGATGATCGAGATTGGTAGCTAGATGGCCATCTCCTAAACAATGACGCCACCAAAACTTCTTTTAGTGATAGATCCCACCAAGAATTAACTCATAAGTCAAATGATCCTACCCAATTGGGAAGATGTAGTCCAAACGCATTCAGGTATAGAAGGTAAATTTGCTACTAAACCAAATCTAGTATTGTCCTAAGAAGAGATTTGACAACGTTGGTGATAAGCCTTCAGTGCGTTTTACATATGCAAGAAAGAGGAAAGGACTGAACGAGAGGTTAGAGCAGAATATGGTGGGGTCTGGTACCGAGTAAGTTGTGGAGTGGGTTCTAGAATAAGTTACTTATTTGAGCTGGGGGTATCATAGTGTTCACTGTAATTTGTTGTTACTTGGGTCAGGGGAAAAAGTGGTTATATAGCTGTGCCTTTGCTAGGGAAAGGATTATTGGATTATCTGTACTTTTCAGTCATTGTGACTAGTAGGAGAGTACAGGATTGTTGGATTATATGTATTTTTTAGTCATTGTGACTAGTAGGAGAGTACAGGCCTCTCGAAAGCCTGCCTTTTGTTACCTTTCTATGAATAGAAAATCAATCCAGAAACTTTTTCCATTGCTGAATCTGGAGTTCTCTCATTTTATCTTAGATTAATTGCAAGGTTCTTATCAGCTGGTCACTTATACGTGGGAATAAAGAAACTCGCAGGCATGCCAAATAATTACTTTTTCCCAACAAAAAGTTGATAAACTTCGAGAGTAGTTATCCAATAAGTATATAATTTCTATAGTATCAGACTAATATCAACGTCAATTTCTTCTTCTTCTTGGTCAATTTCATCTTCGAGTAATACAAGTCAACTATGCTTTGACAATTTCCCAACAATTGAGTGGAAAATAGGTAGCAAGTGGGAGTTCAAGAACTTTTTGTAAATATGAGTAATTCAAGTTGTAAACGAGTACTGATACTTTTCGACAGTAGCTTGGTGAAATTGGCTAAGGATTGTTGACAACTTGTGTGTACAAATAAGGGATTTCATCATATCAAGCAGCAAAGAAACTGAAATTTCCATTTTCTAGATTCTCATTTTCTCTCTTTTTTTCTTATCCTCTCTCACTCTAAAATTATTTTTCCGCTTCTTCCTATCTTCTGTTTCTTATTCTGCCTTTGAAGCTTCACAATCAAGATTGTTTGATCTGCTTCAATTAAAAGCAATTAACTTGTACCTGAGACAATATTACAAAATATACATGTGAGAGTGGTAAGTTCATAACTATTAGATATGCAAGAGACGTGTCTCCTTCTACATATTAAAGGAAGAATGATTGGCACAATCTCTAACCAGCTATGCAGAAATTCTTCACACACTTCCTTGAAAAGACAGACAATGGTCTGATTATACTAAAGTATATTACTTCTATTCTGCTAAGTAAAATTAGTTTCTACAAAGAAATGGCAAGGTGATGAAAACATTCAAGCCATAGAATCAGAGATTCTAGACAGCAAATTATACCTACCTGGTTTTAACTGTAAACAACATATATCTCATACTAGCTAGTACAATAACATGTACTTTACATTTTTATATACAGTAATATTAACATCGTACCCCACAACTAAACTAACTATATTTCAAAAAAGCATACATAGAGTTTTAGAGTTCATAAGCAGGGAATCTAGCTTCCAAGGGATCAATCATATCTAGAAAAAGATAGGCCATACCTCCAATCCCTTCAAACAGTGAGTAGGGACTATCACCTCCATGCATCTCTCCTGCTGACATGAGTTTGTGAGCCCCATCAATAAGAAAGCTAGCAAACGCTTTGGCCCTATATAAGTACTCAATTCTGCCTGTCATTCGGTATAGTGCAAGGAATACATATGTGTTCCCACTGATACCATGGCAAATACCAACTCGCTTCAGCAATCCTCGGTTCCATACTACCTCTGCAGCTTCTACTGCTGCTTGCAGAAATTCTTTGTCTTCAAAAACCTGATGATTATTACAGAAGTATGGTTTTGGAACCTTAAGCAAAACAGTATTGAGAAGGGGAAAAGGATTTTAACTTGGAATAACTATACTTATGTACTTGCTGCTCTGGTTAGTTCCAATATTTTCACTTTTCAGAATGGAAGCTATGCAAGGACAATTCCAAGAATTTAAGTCACACAGAATTGTATTCCATAAGATAATGAAACAATATATCAAGAAGTTTTAAAATGAGGATCTCAGTTTTTAATGGATTTGATAAGTGCAAAATTTTACCTTAGCAGCCTTCACAAGTGTGAGGGCAATCCCAGGAGCTCCATGGCACCAATGAACAAGAACATCTCTCTTGCGGTCTTCTTCACTTGCAGGGTAATTTCCAGTAGGAAACCTATTCTTGATCATATATTTAAGAGTACCCTTCACATCCTCAACCTCATCCAGTTTCAGCTGTGCATCCATCAAAACATGCATTATCCCTGCCAATCCATGAGCAGCACCCCAATACCTCTGTCCATACCATTCGTACATTAATGGAGGTCCTCCTTTCTTGGTCAAATTCCTCCCATTCTTGATAATTTCATTGGTGACTGCACGCTACATTAAGTTCAACAGAATAACGAAGTACTACCTAGGAAAATTTAGGATGATAATTATTTGAAAAAGAGTTATAACAGGTTTCTCACAATGATAGTATAAGGGACGATTTCCTCCCCAATATGTTTATTTAAGAACAAACAAGCCCATAAGTAGCCACTCCTTCCATATAATAACTCATCAGGGTGATTTCTTGATGGTTTAACCTGTTTCATCAACCATATGTAAATTCTTTCAAATTAAGTGGAGAAAATTGTTGACAAAATAATAAGGGGAATTTGAGCACAAAGGGTTAAAGAACCTCTGTAAATTGGTTAAGATAGTAATCTTTCAACGCCTCATCATTGGTATGCCTTGCTGCGACTGCCCCAAGAGCACAAACACCAGCTCGTCCACATATAAAAGTCACATCCCTATATTATGAAATAAACCACTAATTTTACTTAACAGAGCATAGCATTTTTAAGTTCAAATAAACAAGTGAATAACCTTATGGATGCAGTACAAAAGAAACAAAAGAAGAGAGCACCTAGAAGATGCACGAGAAGCGAAATCACAGGCCTTAACAATCTGCAAGCAGAGAAAGAGATCATTTCTATTGTTGGTAACTTGATAGCTTTTAAAGAGCAGGAAAGCGGTGCCTAGAGTGCCGCTATAGAGAGTGAAGTCTTGAACTCTCTGCCCACTCAGCCCCCATGTCTCCATCAATATCTGAGACAAAATCACAAAGACCTGGTGAACTTCGCAGAAATTTCATACAATCGCATAAAAAAAAACATAAACAAAAAATGGGGAAGATAAATACAGTTTCTTTGAGATCCAAGGCAGCACGTTGAAATCTCTGGGAGAGGACAGGGTAAGGCATGGGGAGAAGCTTCATAAGAGAATCTCCACTAGTCTCTTCTGGCTGTTCTTGTTGGTGAGTTGGAGTTGCTGCTGCTTCTGTCACAAAGTCAGGCATAGAATTGGGAAAGAATCGATCAGCCATTTTCTTCTTTGTACCTCCTCAGCTCAACTTTTTCAATGAGAAAAAATTGAAACTTTTTTAAAGAGCTTTTATTTGAGTCGATGGGTTTTTTTTTCTTTGTTTAAAGTCGTCGTCTTTATGGCATTACACGTATGAAAAGAAAATTTCAACGTGGCTGATTCCTAGCAAACGACAAATCCTAAACAGAAACGACATTATCTTCTAAATTTCGGAATTTTTTTGTTTACATATTGGGGGATTTTTTGTTATTTAATATTGAACTAAATTTGGTGGATTGATAATATAAATAGTACCAAGTTATTTTTGTTATAAATTTATATTAAAATTTTTAAATATATTATAATTTGATATTTAAAATTATTTTTTAATATCGAAATATCAAATTGATAATTCACTATAAAAAATATCTAAAAAAGACATTATTTAATTATATTTAAAAATAAAAAAAATCTAAATTAGATTTCAAATTGATAACAGCAATATTATTTTATATATCTTTTACAGAAAAAAAAAACTGATATAAATGACACATTAATTTAATATTCTGACATCAAAATTTAACTTCACTATTAAATTGCAATATTTTTTTGAAATTTATCATATAATTAACCCAAATTTGGTGGGTTTCAAACTTTCGAAGACAGCGACATGTGATCCGAACAAAGCGATCTTAGAAACAGAATTTACCTCAACAAACACCCGCCATTGCCCGCCAGCCATCACCACCATCTTGAGGCACTATCAACAATGGCGTCCGCTTTCGACTCCTTCGTCCTCGGCGGTGAAGACTCCACCGCCAACGTCCAAAATGGCCCCAATTCCCACCCTTTCGAGGACGAGAGCTATATGAGTTACGACTCTTCGTTTCCGGCCCCCACAGCCCAGGACGACGCTTTCTCCGATGACCCTCCCCCATCAATTTCCGATGACTTCACCGTTGATCCTCCTGTCAATGCTGCTTCCCCAGCCGACTTTACCGGCAATAGGAACCCACATTCTTCCGAAGACTACGGTTATGGAATGCCTATGTCGAGTAATGAGTTCTCCTCGCCTTTCGAAGCCATGGAAGCGGAGACTGATGGGAATTCGAAGGGGTACGCTGAGGATAATGATGGCATTTTTGTTTCTGATGGGCCGATTCTTCCTGACCCTTGTCAGATGCAGGAGGAAGGCTTCCAACGCCGTGAGTGGCGCCGGTGAGTTTCTCTTGTTCCTGTTTCGAAATCCCGTTGTGGGTGTTCTTATTCTTGATTGGATTCTCTGAAGATCTTACACATAACAAATGTATAACTCGCTAAAAAAGTTCAATTTTTTAATAATTTAAGCAACCAGTCAAATGGGATATAAAAGAATCAAATTTTGACTGTCTATTGGATGTTTAACATTATCTTTTTGTGGACAAATGGATAATCAAGAAATTCTGCCATTACCATCTGAAGTTGCAGCTCAAATATTTACATATACAAAACCTTTTACTGTAGCCTTTTGCTATTTCATTGTTAACAAAACTTACTCTTATTTATTAACATCTAGAACCGTTTCTATTTTCAGATGTTTTTGTAAGCATTCCTGCATGATATATTGGTTTACAGGCGCAGTCAGATGTAAATAAGCATCGACAGTTAGTTCCCTATATTCTAAGATGTAATATAGTAGTTTAAAATTTGTACTATAGTTCAGCTTGCTGCTAAACAGTTGTTTCTTATAGGAAGTTGTCATTTAAATTCCTTTGGATGCCAACTATGGTATTTCTCATCCTTACTAATTACTGGAGAGGATTTTATTGTGGATATCTGTGGCTTTGCTCAGCTTTGGAATTTGTGCTTATGAAAGAATGATGTGAATTTCAATACTGTTAGAAGGCTTTTGATTTCTAATGTTGTACATTACCATATATTTGCATCTGCGTCTTTGCTTATCTGAGAGATCGTTCAATTTTTTTTTTCAACCTGTTAAGACACATTAGTTTGTAGTTAATGGGAGGGGGACACTAATGGGCATAATGCCCTCACATGTTGAGGGAGCGATTCGAATCCTAGTAACCCAAGCTCTGTATGTCACCGAGCCAAAGGTCCAGTGGCGAGCTCGTTATTCTCAGAACATGCACTTCTTTGATGCACACTTGAAAATGCTTGGTGATGCCGCTGCTCTGCCTACTGAGATGAAGTGCTTCTCCTCTGCTATGTTTATCATAATTTTATCAGAATCCAGAAATTTGTTAAAAGTCTTCATCTTCCCTTATAAACTATCATGGATACTGATGGCAACTTTTTATGCTTATACTACTATGTACAGTACGGTGAAAATGATGTTTGCTTCGCAATTTGCATGACCTTTGTGTATAAATCAGAAAGTGAAAATATATAGCAGAAATTCTTTTATTGTTGTTTGAGAGTTATACTTGCAACTGAGGCATCAAATTTGTTGATTGTAAAACCTCTAGCATCCATTTTCCACAGGCAAAATGCCATTCACCTTGAGGAAAAGGAGAAAAGAGAGAAGGAGATGCGCAATCAAATTATCAATGAAGCTGAAGAATATAAGCGATCATTTTATGAGAAAAGGCAGCTGAATTTTGAAACTAACAAGGCTCAAAACAGAGAAAGAGAGAAGGTATAGCTTCTTAAGGCATAGCTTCATTTTATTACTGCATAAAATGACTTCATTTCTATACAGCTCTACTTGGCTAATCAAGAGAAATTCCACAAAGAGGCTGACCAACATTATTGGAAAGCAATTGCGGAGCTCATTCCTCGAGAGGTGCCAAATATTGAAAAGAGAGGAAAGAAAGATAAGAAACCTAACATTGTGGTAATTCAGGGTCCAAAACCTGGAAAACCTGCTGATCTTTCAAGGATGAGGCAAATTTTCATGAAACTGAAACAGACACCTCCGGCTCATATGATGCCTCCACCTCCCAGCAAAGATGGCAAGGATGGGAAGGAAGGGAAAAACAAAGACGGCAAGGATTCAAAGGAAGGGAAAGATGGCAAGGATTTGAAGGAAGGGAAAGATGGCAAGGATTCGAAGGAAGGAAAAGATGGTAAGGATGGGAAAGATGCTACACCAACTACCACAGCCGCTGCCGGCAACAATTCTACATCCCCTGCAAAAGGTGCTACTACCAATGGTGAACCTGATTCTTCTAAACCCTCGGGCGAGAGTGATGAAGCTGCTGCAACTGAAGCGGCCACCACTGAATGATGACAGGACTCCCCAGTTTATTGTTTGTTTCTTTTGCATTTGGTTATTTTGCATAAACATTTTTGCAAAGAATAAGTGCAGCTCCTCTGGATGTTCTTGGATTGCGAGCATTCTTCCTGACTTGAGATTTTCCGGGCTGTGTGTGTTCTTTTTTGAAATTTTTTTTGAGTGTAATTTCTTTTTTTTTTTTTTTTCATGATTCTTAAATAAATTGAGTCTCATTTTTGCATTTACACGAGCTGTGCCTGTCTGCCTTGTGGATAGGAGCTTCATCATATATAAATTCATTTCAATTATACTTCACTATTTTGCATATAGTATAGACTGTTTAAATTAGAATAGAGATACAAGAAATTATTCTATTAAATAATGCTACTGAAACGAAAACAGTTGTTATATACTGGATCCCGATCCATGTAACATTATGGACCAAAGCTCATCACATATGTATGAAGCGGTGATAATTTTGTAAATAAATCAAACTTACACAGTTATCAATCACATGGTGGCATTTTTATAAATATTTATCATCTGTCATTAAATAAATATTCATTAATTTATTGAAAAATGTTTGTTAGTTCATTAAAAAATATTCATTAGTTTATTAAAAAATATTCATTACGAATGAACTAAACGTTTATTAGTTTATTGAAAAATATTCATTACGTCATTAAAAAGGTTTATTACGAATAAAGTAAAGTTTCATTAGTTTATTGATAATGTTTATTGCCAATAAATTGAAAATATGCATTACGAATAAACTAAAAGTTCATTAGTTTATTAAAAGAGATTCATTAGTTTATTAAAAAAAGTTTATTATGAATAAAGTAAATGTTCATTAGTTTAATAAGAAAATTCATTACGAATAAACTGAAAATATTTATTACGAAATGAATTACGAAATGAACTAAAGGTTCATTAGTTTATTAAAAAATATTCATTAGTTTATTAATCAAAGTTCATTTTTTATATTAATATAGGTTTATTTTATTTCTCTGTGTACTTAATTTAATAGATATTTTTTTGTATTTTCATTTGTAGATATGAATTAATTGAATCCTCTTAAAAAAAACTCAAAACGTAACAAAAAATTGAAATAAAATGTACCGGAAAAATAATAAATCAAGACAAATAGCATATGAAAATGCAAAAAAATACAAAATAATTGTTGATTTTGTTTTAAAATAAAATCAATATTTATCAATAAACTAATGAACTTTTTTACTAAAAAACTAATAAACCTATATCAATAGATAAATATGTGTAAATTTATTTTATTTACAAAATTGTCATTATACATCTCACACGTGTTTTGTTCATATTACAATATAAACTCTGGTCGATAATATAATTTGTGAAAAGAAAATGAGCAAAATAGGCTATGTATGGACCATTAAAAACCCAATACAAAGACTCTGTATGGACCATTAAAACTCAATACAAAACTAAGAAAAGTTAAATAAATGGGAAAAATTTTAAAAAACAATGCCATAAAGTTCCTCAAATTTTACAATAATATCTCAACTTAAATTTTTTTTCAAAACTACAAAAAAAAAGGCCTAAAAATATTACAAAAATCATTCCGAAGTATAATAAAAAGTTAACATATTGTATATCTTGGGTATACCTTGATTATTTTAGAAATATCTTGAATATATCGCTGTATACCTTGGTATACATTGGGTTACCTTGGGTTGAGAATATCTTAGAAATACATTAGAAATATTTTAGATATATTTTGAAAATACCTTAGTTGAGTTGACCAAAAAGAAGAAGAAGAAGAAGAAGAAGAAGAGATGGTCTTAAGTACTGAATTGCCCAAATTTTCACCAACTAGTACAAAATATACCTTAGGCAAAAATCAAATGTGTATGTTTTAAACATTAAAAACATATAAAATCGACAATAATATTTTTATAAATATACCTCGGATGTGTCTATTTATATAGAAATAGTTGCATAAGAGAAATTAGATGCGTCTATTCAAGATACCAGATGCGTGTGACTGGTTAAACAAAAATAGACACATCCAAGGTTTAAAATATTACAATGGAAACGACATTGTTTTAGATGTGACTGTTTTTAAAAAACAATCACATCCGATCATTAACAAAACGACATTATTTAACAAGCATCTCAATGCATCCAAAGTTCAAAAAATTACCAACGGAAATGACACTATTTAATCGAGATCAAATGCTACTGTTTTCTTAGAAAACGGTTGCATATAATCATAAGCAAAACGATGCCATTTAGCTAGCAGTTTAAAGAATTAACAAAATAAAACAACGTCGTTTGAGCACAAGCGGATGAGATTATTTTTTAGGAAAATTGTCATATTTGCTCCTTTAAAGAAAACAATATCATTTTCTGGTGCAGATGAGACTCTTTTCTTATAAAACAGTTGCATGCAATGCAAACCCTAAAACCTGTATTTTTCTTTAAGCCATTTCTTCCATAAGTTGTTGCCGCTTCACTTTCTTCTTCTTCCTTCTCCCTATCATTCCCATTCTCGTCTATCTTCCCATCTTTTCATAAGCAACTGCTGCTTCCTTCTTCTTCCCATTGGTTCACGCCATTATCAAGGAAGTAGTAGGTGTTTGTGTTCTATGAAGAAACTTATTAAGGTAATTTCAAAGATGAATTTCTATTTTTCTTCATCCTTCCCGCACGCCACTCATCCTCATTTTCTTCTTGTTTCATGTCATCCTTCACAAATTGTATTACTGAATACTTGCATAAAAATTGACAATAAACAAAAAGAAGCAGATAGAAATTTCGGCTTTGTGACATTTAAGATAAATCCAAGAGCCACCTATTCATATACTCTATTTTTGTTTCTTTTATTTTTCTTGCTTGTGCTATGATGTTTGAATTTTTTTAGTTTTTTTTTGTGTGGATGGATTGATAACCGAAATTTTTTTTGAGGATTTATGGATGACTAACTTAATTTGAGATGGAAATAATAAAATTGGTTAGTATAGGTATATTGCCTTCAAGGTTTTTCGATACAAAACCTATGTGAAAATCTAAATGAAACTAATTAAGATTAACAAAAGAGAAATTTTGAAATTGTTGTTGTTGTTTGAAATTTAGAAAAATTAATTAGAAGGTTAAACTATGATTAATTGGAATTGAAAGAAAATTAAGTACTTAAAATTTGTTAAATTAGGAAGTAATATGTAATCTAGATGAATAAGTGAATATTAATATAAAATAACTTAATAAACAATAATAAAATGAATTAGTTAATAAACTATAAATAAAATAATTTAAAGAACTATAAAAAAAATATAATAAAATTAATTAGTTAATAAAATATAAAAAATAAACTATAAAAATTAATGAAATACTATAATAAAATAATAATATTTAATTATATAATTATAATCAACTAATTAATTTCGGTCATCGACTAATTAATATTTAATCTATAATAAAATTAGTTAAAATAATAAATTATAATCAACTATAAATAATAATTGCATAATTAATAAAATTACTCAAATAAAAAATATAATAAATTTTAGTAAAATTAATTAATTAAGTATTTATACTAATCAATTTAATAATGTATTGTTGTTAAATTTAGCTTTGATTTCACTTGTATTGATTGAACTTCTTATTATTAAGCATAGATACTCATTTAAGATTTACTCATTAGAAGTAAATCTTGAATAGTTTATGGTTTGGAATTGTTCTTAAACATCGAATCTCATTTAATATGTAGATGCATACATAGTTTTTGGTTCCAAGGAAAATATTGGTGTCATTTTCCTAATATTCTCTAGGTACATATGTATATAAATATGAGATCATTTTATTTACGTTGTATACTTGCAGAATTAAGGGAAAATGCTGCTAGATTTTTCTTGAGATCGGAAATTGGATATGCATTCACTAGTGAGATTTGACATTTAAGGGTGGGTTAAATTGTAGTGATAATTAAAGACCCCAAAAAATCAATATTTACCATAATTAGAAGCAATGTAGTTTGTTTTAAATTTTATTTTTTTCCATGGTTAGATATGGATCTAAGTTGTATGTATGGTAGACAGAATACAACTAAATTTGTAAATAGAGTTAAGGGATTTATTAGAACTGAGATAGAAAATCAGATGAGAAAGAAATAATCAATGATTGTACGTCCATGTGTTGAAATATCAATATGAGAACATACCATGATGTTCAGATTGTGAAAAATCATATTATACGGCATGGTTTTACGAGAGGTTATGTATGATAAATATGGCATGGTGAGAATGTATTGGTTGGGATAAGGTCTAATTTTGAAAGTCATAGAGAAAATTACCTTGACGATAAAGGGAATGATTTGGATAATGATTAGTTGGACGAGATGATACATAATACTGGAATTTTGTGAAAAGCCCGTAAGACCTTGAGAGATTGTACTCTAATGTCAAGAAACATTTATATCTCAGTTGCACTAAGTTCACAAAGTTATCAGCCGTGTTGAAACTATACAATATGAAAGCCAAAAATAGATGAAGCGATAAGAGTTTCACAATATTTTTAGAACTAGATGTTTCAAAAGGAAAATGAGTTTTCCACATCAATCTACGAGACTAAGAAAATATTGTCTCATGGATATGAATTATAAGATAATACATGCATGTTCGATTGACTGTGTATTGTACCAAGAAGAGTATAAGGACTTGCATGAGTGTTCTAGGTGTGGGGCATCCCGCTACAAAGATGGGAAAGTATTTTATGGGAATAAGAAAAGGCAGCCGGCTAAAGTATTATGGTATTTGCCAATAATACCAAAATTCAAACATCTATTTGCAAATGTAAAAGATGCAAAGAACTTGGGATTGCATGCGAAAGATAGGAAACAAAATGGCAAACTCAGACATCCAGCAAATTCTCCACAATGGAGAATAATTGATTATATGTTTCATGAATTTGGTAGTGAAGTCAGAAATTTGATACTCGAACTATGCACGGATGAAATAAACTCCCATGACACACTGAGCAGTCAGTATAGCACATGAATAGTTCACCTTGTGGTTTACTATATGCCTCCCTAGGTGACTGTGAAGCGCAAATATATAATGTTGTCGATACTAATACCGAGGCACAAGTATATAATGAGTAGTCAACATTACACCACTCATTGATGATTTGAAATTGTTATAAAATAAAGGTGTGCCGGTATATGATGTATAAACTGAGATCATATTTACCTAACATACCATGATATTTTGCATGTGAGTGTATATAAGATTTTAAATGCGATTGTTTTTTTTGGAAGTGAATTTGTAGATGGAATATGTAAAGTTGTAATGCAATTTTTTTTTAAATGCCAAGTTGTTTTATTATGTTTTGTATGTAATGAGTATTATTTTGAATTTGGATTGTTGAATTTGAGTTATTTGATAAATTGTTGAACATGCTTGTGAGTTTTAATTGTTGAAAAGCCTATAATGACTTGTGTTGAAATTGTAGTTGTAGAATACTTGTAATTGTAGTTGTATAATTGTAGTTTTGATTTAGATATTAGAAAGCCTATAATGGCTTAAGTTGAAGTGTAAAAATATTATATATTGGCTAATGCTGCATGTTGTTTGGAATTACGGATTATATCTATGCAAAAAATAGTAAATATATATATAAAAAAAATATTAACCAAATAAATTTGTTTTGCTCCGAAATAAATTTCTCTGAACTACTCAGATACGTCTGTATTAAGCACAACAGACGTATAAGTCTATGTTGCACAAGAAATGTATCCGACCTAGTCAAAATGTGATTTTAACCATCTTAGCAAAACAAACGCATTTGAGCAGTTCAAATGCATTTATTAATAATAAATACATCTGGCCCATCAATCAGATACATCTTCTTTTTATAGGTTTGTTCGTAAATATACGCATTTAATACAAAAAAATAGACACAAAAGACCTTTTTTTATACTAATAACCAATACTGGATTATTATCATTTTAATTAATAATATTCTTAAAATATTTTACATAAACAAATGGAAATAGGAAAGAGTGAAAGATCATTGGAACAATCGCTGAGAATATAAATAGAACAATAAAATAAGATAATATCGGTGGAACAAGATAAAAAATAAGATAAGGTTGGTTTTAATTGAAAAAAAGACCAAAAACTGATAAAAAAAAAAAAGATCGGTGGAACAATTGATAATATACGGGAAAAATGGAAATCACCTGACGAGCAAATATTTTATATGATAGCATAGAAAGTAAGAACAAAAATGGAAGGAGAAATGGAGAGGAGAAATGCCGAGGAAGGCAAGCCAAGGTGCCGAGGAAGGCAAGTTAGTGCTATAATCAACAGTGAAATCACTAAAGATGAAAAAAAAAAAAAAGGTAAATTACTGTAACACCTAAGATTTAGTTGAATATACTAGTTGATCTCTCTATTTTTGAAAATATAAAATGAAAGGAGAAATAGAGAGGGAAAATGCCGAGGAAGGCAAGCCAAGGTGCCGAGGAAATTGTCTGTGCTATAATCAACCGTGAAATTACTAAAGATGAAAATAAAAAAAAAAGGTAAATTATTATAACTCATGAGGTTTTGTTGAATATATTAGTTGATCCCTCTATTTTTAAAAATATATTATGAAGTTTTTTAGTTTTAATTTAATACACTAGATATTTTTCATGACAAAAAAAGAGACAAATTTGACTTTTTGTTTATATATAATGAAAAAAATTAACTCTATTTTTTAAAATATAAAATGAAAGGAGAAATGGAGAAGGGAAATTGTCCATGTTATAATCAACAGTGAAATCACTAAAGATGAAAATTAAAAAAAAAGGTAAATTACTGTAACTTTTAGGATTTAGTTGAATATATTAGTTGATCTCTCTATTTTTGAAAATATATTATGAAATCTTTTAGCTTTAATTTAACACACTATATAGTTATTTGATTAATTTTTTTCATTACGTATAAACAAAAAGTCAAATTTACCCTTTTTTTTAATCCTGAAAAATATCAAAAAAAATTTAATATTATTAACTTTAAAAAAATGTCAAATTTATCTAAAAATAAATAAAGTTATTTTTGGTAATTTTTAGTTGACTATAAGAATATTCTAATTAACTAACAGAATATTATATTCAAATGTAAGAGAAGATCATTTTAGTTATTAGAACCAAACCTAAAGGGAATAGACTAATTAATATATTCAAACAAATCTAATGGTGTATTAATAATTTATCCATACAAAATTAAAAAAAAAATCGCATTTGATAAAAATGATAAAAAAAAAAAAGTGTAGAAATTTTTTAAAGAAAAAGTTAAAAATTAGTTAACGGTATAAATCTAAATAAATAGAATAAGGCCCAAGAATATGCAAAATACCATAAACAACACGATGAAAACATAATTACAAAGGCGTGACTTCACGCTAACAATATTCCATAAATAATAGCCCAATTCAAATCTCATTTAGAATCCTTTCACCCGTGAGTTGCAGTTTCCATAAACCGAAGAATGAGCAGTTACCAAAGCTATCCGCCAAAAAAAAATGTCAATTTCACCAATAAATACGATAAAAAATCAATTATCAAAATTTCTGAAGATTGAACTCCAAAATTGAGAAAAAGAAAAGCAGAATCACTGCACGAGATCTAGAGTATCAACCAAAACGATTTTATATATTTCGGTGCGTAGCTCTAATAGAATTATGATTGATCGAATATTTGGAAATTGATAGAGCATTTTGATGTGTAATCGAATAGTATATACCACAAATACAAAATTGATTGCAGATAAACATGGCTTGCTTTGATTGAAATTTCAATATCTAATTGTAAAAATTTATGAACAATTACAGATTACATTATATCAATATTATACAACCATATTGATTGTCATTATATATACTGGAGTTGATAAAACATTTTGATGTGTAATCAAATAGTGTA
>CATIWF010006428.1:0-21308 GCA_949630135.1 Balakata baccata | reverse complement strand
AGAACATAAAGGGGGAGAGATCTTTGGAACATGATAGATTGACTTGAAACTTAACATAATTGTTTTTTAACATGTTAATTTCATTTTTGGATGCTCAATTTTATTATTTTGCTTAGTTTGATTGTCAAAATCAAACAGGGGGAGATTGTTGACCTTAGGGTGATTGATCTCTATTTTGATCTTGATAATTAAATTAAATGTTACTAATGTCTTCATCAAATGTTGTTTTGATAGTGTACATAATTTCAAGTCAATTGGATTTGATTTGCTTAGTGAACAAATCGATCAAAAATTGAAGGACAGCTTCCCCCTTGGGACATGCAGTTTCCCCTTCGGGAAAGGCATGTTCACTCTCGAGAAAAATATGTCCCCCCCGGGAAAAGGTTCCCCCTCGGTACAAAAAATTTCTCTCTCAGTAAGTGCTCGATTTCAGCATTCCAAAAGATCCAGAAAGTTATCCCGATCAGGAAATATAGTTTCATGACCGGGAAACATGTTTTCCCGACCGGAAAATTTGACTGAGACTAGCCGTTAAAGAGTCGTTGAAGAAAAAGACAAATCCAAGGCTGCCGTGTGTAAGGCTCCAACAAATATATGAATTTCCCAACCGGGACACTGTCTCTGTCAGACAAATTTTAATCAATCTTTTTTAGAACGTTAGAAATAGTTTTGGCACCATATGTAACGGCTAATTGGAAGGTAAACACTATAAATAGACCTCTAAAAGGCCTTAGAAGATAAGAGCTTGATTTTAAGTGTGCCAAAACTCTTGTAATTTTAATTCTCATATCTTTTGTAAGAAAGGTTGAAGTGTTAACCTTAAACACTTGGGTATAGGTTGTAAGAGTGATCCTAGTGAGAAAAACTCTTATTTGGGTTGTGTGTGAGCCTGTTCAAAACATAAGGAATTGGTTGTTGTGTGAGCCATTAAAACACAAGGGATTTGGGTTTGGTGTGAGCCTTGAGAAAACATTTAGTTGTGGATATGCTAGGAAAACTCTCTAGTTGTGAGTCAGCTTGGAAACTCTCTTGTAATCTCAAGTTGAGTTAGTAGAACTCCCAATTGTGATTGGGGAGAGGACTAGGGTTTGTTAACACTCGAACCTCTATAAATCCTTTTGTGTAATCTTCTCTTTCTCCTTTACGTTCTATGTTTTATTTGCACATTGCTCAAACACTCAAAGAAATCCATTAAGCCAAAAATTTCTATTTGCCACTAATTCAACCCCCCTTCTTAGTGCTCCATATTCCCAATATTTATTTATTATTGTGTTTGCCCAAAAGAAACCTACAATATATATTTTATTTGTATGATTATCTGAATTTGTTAATTTAGTGAGCATTTATATATTTACAGCTATTTCTCTTCATTCGCATGCTTTTGTTGTTACTGCCTTTAATGATTTAAACTTCTCTAAATAGTGTGAACAAGTCAATTTCCATTTAGGTGTTTTGGATTTTGACTTAGCACTATTAGAGGAAAAGCCTACTGACATTACTAGTGCGAGCAGTGAGGTTGAGAAGTTAAAATGTCAAGTTTGGGACAGATCTAATAGATTATGCCTCAGTTTCATGCGAATGACAATTGCCAACAATATTAAGTCTACTCTTCTAGAAAATGTAGATGCTAAAGAATATCTTAAGCTTATGGAAGAGTGTTTTTGTTCCGTTGATAAGTCACTTGCAAGGATACTAATGGCTGAACTCATGACCATGAAGTATAATGGGTTGCGAAGTATGTAATAACATATTTTTGAAATGTCTAATATTGCAACAAGATAGAAGACCTTAAGTATGGCTGTGGAAGACTCCCTTATGGTATAATTGATTTTAAACTCATTGCCTCTAGAGTATAGGCCTTTTCAAATTAACTATGACACTATTAAGGATATGTGGAACGTTAATGAATTGACCAGTAAGCTTACTAAAGAGGAAACGAGATTGAAGGCATAAGAAGTTCATTCAACAAACCTAGTGGGTCAAGGAGCTGGTAAAATTTTCAAACCAAAATCCAAGAAATTTAAGAAAAAGGGACATGCTAAAGTTGCATAGTTCACTGATGGTAATAAGAAGGAAAACAAGACAAATAAATGTCATTTTTGTGAGAATGAAGGACATTATTAGATTGATTGCCAGAAACATAGAGCTTAGTTCGAAAAGAAAGGCAAATCTAATATTTTTATATGTTCCGAATCAAACTTATCTGAACTTCCTTCTAATACTTGGTGGCTAGATTTTGGTCCCATTACTCATGCTTCCAATGTGATGCATGGATTCCTTACAATCTAAAGCATAAACCCAAATGAATCTTGTTCATAGGGAACTTAATGAAAGCCCCAATTGAAGGCATATTGTCTTGTTTTATATATCGGATGTCACTTAGATATATTACAAACTCTCTATGTACCTTCACTTTCTAAAAATTTAAGGCATATTGTCCATAGGGCACTTAATGAAGGCCTCAATTGAAGGCATATTGTCTTGTTTTATATACCAGATGTCACTTTGATATATTACAAACTCTCTATCTACCTTCACTTTTTAGAAATTTAGTTTCTACATCGAAACTTTATGTTGATAGGTTTACTTTTAAGATTGGAAATGGATGTTTCAATTTATTTAATAAAGACAATTCCTTTCTTGGTTCTAGAATTATTATGGATGGTTTATATAAATTGAAACTTGATGTTAATTTCTCAACATCTCTTATGTGTGTTCATCAAAATATTGGAATTAAACATAGTATATCAAATGAAAACTCTTCTTTCTTATGGCATAAGCATTTAGGTCATATGTCTAAAGAAAGATTACAATGATAAGTAAAGAATGAGATTATATCGAATCTGATTTTACTGATTTTGCTTTTTGTGTGGATTGCATTAAGGGAAAGCAAACCAAACAAAATAAGAAAATGAGCCATAAGAAGTACTCAGTTTCTTCAAATAATACACACCAATATATGTGGACCTTTTATCACTCCAACTTTTAGTAGAGAAAAGTATTTTATCACCTGTACAGATAATTTTTCACGTTATGGATATGTCTATTTGCTTAATAAAAAATCTCAAACTGTAAATGCACTTGAGGTGTATGTTAAAGAGGTTGAAAGGCAATTAGACATAAAAGTGAAAATAGTAAGGTCTAATACATGTGGTGAATATTATGGAAAGTATGATGAATCGGAACAAAATCTAGGTCCATTTACAAAGTTCCTCAAAAGACATGACATATGTGCACAGTATACTATACCAGGCACACCTCAATAAAATGGTGTGGCAGAAAGGCCAAATAGAATACTAATGGATATAATGAGTAATTCCTTATTACCTAAATCTTGTGGATACATGCACTTAACTGTGTACTTGAACATGGTTCCTAGTAAGGCAGTTTCTAAAACTCTTTTTGAGTTATGGACTATAAAGAAACCTAGTTTAATACAACTGCATGTTTGGGATTGTCCAGCATAAGCATGGGTATACAATCCATATGAAAAGAAATTGGCTTCTCGAACTGTTAGTGATTACTTTATTGGTTACCTAGAGAAATACAAAGGGTATAGGTTTTATTGTTCAAACCATAGTTCTAGAATTATTGAGACAGACAATGCTATATTCATTGAGAATTGTGAAGTTAGTAGGAGTACTAACAAATAGACTGTGGATATTAATGAAATAAAGGTTGATGTTCCATTACTCATAAATATTCCTATATCCACAACTGTTCCAAATATTGTTCCAAAATAGCTAGAACAAAACAATGGTGAGCAATATTTGAATAAAAAAGTACCCCATAAAGAATCTAACTTACCACTAGTTGACAAAAATGAACCATATGGAATAGCTTTAAATAAACCTATAAGGGTGAGAAGACCTAGGGATGGCCATTTTGAACCGGAACCGGATCGATCAAACCCGGACCGACAGTCAACGGTTCTAAATTTATTGGAATCGTAACCGACAGTTTAGGATTGGAACGCCAGTTCATAGTTCTGAACCGATTTTTCTAAATAAAATATATATATATATATATATATAATATTTATACAAATAATATAATATAATAACTCATGTACATAAGCTTAAGAAAAATGAGCTCAAGTTAAAAGGCATTGGCATGTGCTACATAAGTGACTCTAAAAGAGGAGTACTCCTTTTTATAAGGAAGGAGAGGATAACTATTTTCTAAATTTTCAAATGTGAAATAAATACACTCATTTACATCACATACATATTACTTAGAAAAAAAATTGAGCTTTTTTATCCCACATCTGAAAACCTAGAAAATGGTTAAGCTCTCTTTTCTTATAAAATAAGAGCACACTCCTCTTTTAGAATCACTTATGTAGCACATGACATGCTACTTAAAATGAGCTTATTTTTCTTGGCCTTATGTAAATGAGTTTATATATATATATATAAGTCCTCTTTTCTTATAAAATAAGAGCATACTCCTCTTTTAGAATCACTTATGTGGCACATGACATGCTACTTAATGTGAGCTTATTTTTCTTGGACTTATGTAAATGAGTTAATATATATATATAATTTTTTTTAAAAATTGAATCAAACAAACTAGCAGTTCCATTCTGGAACTGATCCTGAACTGCTCCTTGTGCGGGCCAGTTCAAATTTTTTGAACTATGAAATGGCAGTTCCTAAACCGTGCCCGAGCCTAAGAAGACTGACTATTTCAGATGATTATGTAGTCAGATTTTGATTGTAGCATTGATGAAAATCTTATTTTGTTTTTGTAAGACATTAATAGTGATAAGTCTGATAAATGGATTGATACTATGAAAGAAGAGTTAAAATCATAGCTCAAAACAATGTCTTGGATCTTATCGAATTACCAAAAGGTTCTAAACGAGTTGAATGTGAATGGATCTTTAAGACTAAACGTGACTCAAATCGAACTATATAAAGCTAGACTTGTTGCTCAAAGAGATTACATTAATTATGAAGAGACCTTTTCACCTATTTCAAAGAAAGATTTATTAAGAATCATTATGGCTTTGGTAGCTCAATATGATTTAGAGTTGCATCAAATAGATATGAAAACAACATTTCTTAATGGTGATCTAGAAGAGAAAGTTTATATAGATCAATCTGAAAGTTTTTCCATATAACAAAAGAATCATATACTATGTAGACTTAAGAAATAAATATATGGACTTAAATAAGCTTCCAGACAATCGTATCTTAAGTTCGATAATACTATCACTTCTTTCGGTTTTGATGAAAACATTGTTGATCGATGTATCTGTCGAAAAGATCAAATAGGAGTAAGTTCATATTTTTATTTTTATATGTTAATAATATTTTACTTGTTGCTAATGATTTGAGCATCTTATATGAGACTAAAGCTTTTCTCTCTAAGAATTTTGAGATGAAAGATATGGAAGAGTCATCCTATGTGATTGGAATTTCAAAATTTAGAAATATATTGCAAGGATTGTTATGATTGTCTCAGAAAGCTTACATTGAAAACATTCTTGAAAGATTTAATATGAACAACTCTTTAGCAGGTATTGTCACAATATAGAAAATGGATAAGTTTAGTCTTATACAATGTCCAAAGAATGATTGGAACGTAACCAAATGGAATCTATTCCATATTCTTCTGTTGTGGGCAGTTTGATGTATTTGCAAACTTGCACAAGACCTGATATCCACTTCGCAATTGGAATATTGGACCGATATCAAAGTAATCCTGGTATTGACCATTATAAAATTGCGAAGAAAGTCTTAAGATATCTTCAAGGAACTAAGGATTATATGCTCAAATTTAAGAGATTTGATTAGTTAGAAGTGATTAGATATTCATACTCAGATTTTATTAGGTGTCTTCATAGTAGAAAGTCAATATTTGGTTATTTGTTCCTTCTAGCAGAAGAGATAATTTCATGGAAAAGTACCAAATAATATGTCATTGCAGCATTTACTATAGAAGTAGAGTTTGTATCTTGTTATGAAGGTAAGATTCACATGTTATGGTTGCAGAATTTTATTTCAAGACTTAGGGTTGTCGACATTACTACCAAGCTATTGAAATTTTATTATGATAATTCTACCATAGTTTTCTTTTACAAAAATGACAAATATTCCAAATGAACTAAACATATAGAATTAAATTATTTTTCTATCAATAAGAAGGTTCAGAAACATAGGATGTGTATTGAATATATTAAAACGAATCTCATAATTGTAGACCCTTTAGGAAAAGACTTACAACTAAAGACATTTGAAGGACATATACTTAGAATGGGTTTTGGTTATATTGATGATTGATTATGATGATGTTATGACACTCTTGAGCTCATCAATGTGATATGTTTCTGACTTTATCAAGTTTTCTTATTCCTTATACTTGTGTGCACTTAGTGTTTTTGAACAAGAAATTATTATATTTTTAAGACAATTAAGTGGATATTATATTATTTATATATAATTTATGTGACCTAACATGTTAAATTGCTAGTATGGTAGTATATGGAAAGAAGTATGCAATTTCAAAGTAAATGACCGCCATAACTCTCGCTATGTGATTGTTTATGTTAAGGTTACAGCCAAATTCATCCCTAGCCCCACTTATTTATCCATTTTTCCCAGTTAGTTCCATTGATAAGTTTTTGACATCAATTGCCTCCTAAAATCCAATTTTGGTTATATTTGCCCCTTATAAAATTTTAAAAACATAACATTTAGTCCCCTTATACTGATGTGGTAGCTGAAATCACTAAAAAACGTAAAACTAAATTTCGGCTGCCACGTCTGCATAGGGGGACAAAATGTTACACTTTTAAAATTTCATAATAGGCACATGAAACAAAAAATAAATTTTAGGGGGCAATCGGTGCCAAAAACCCATTAAGGGGGTTAACTAGGAAAAAGTGGACAAATACAGAGAGCTAGAGATGATTTATGCCTAAGGTTAATCATGAAGGAAAATGACACTATGAGATTTGTTTATGTGTGCTTAATGCTCATGCTATTAAATACTAACATTATGAACTATGTAACCAAATGGGGGGATATTGGAATAACATAGTCTGAAAGTTTAGGGCCATTTACCAATTTAAAAATATCTTTCTATTTAGTTAAGATTTTGGAATTAATAGTGGAACTAATTTAATTCATTGATTTTGGTACTTGATGGACATATCATATTTTAAAAGTTCTATAGCAGAATTACTAAATATTTTTCCATTAAAGTTCTTTACAGCATAAAATTGAGGTTAAGGGAGAGAAATCAATTTCAGCCTTAAAAGTCAATCAAAGGCTAGTTATTTTTTAATTTTTTTCCCCAATCATGTAGAATTATACATCAAATAAGTATTTATTGCTTTATACATAACAAATTATTTATTCAAAATTCTACTGTGATGATGATGTTTAACTTATTATTTGATTATATCTCCATAAGATTTATGATTTATGGTTTACAATGGATTCTTGACGAAGAATATATCATTTGCTCGTTTCTTATTTAATCAAAATTTATTAGCACATTCATATATTTGATAACCATTAAAATTTTGTTCAAGTTTTGTTAATTGATTTGACTGTGAAATTATGTAATAATTTAAATTATATACATTATTCTATTGAATATATTATTGTGTATGAAGCATGCCTTGTATAATTATTAATTATAATTATATTAATAAACATTCATTTTATCTATATTATATAATATATTGATTTATTTAAATATTTAATATTTAGATATTTATTATTTAATAAATATTTGTTTATATATTTTTTAATTAATTAATACATATGAAATAATAATAATATATATTTACTTAATAACATAAAAATTAGCAACGGAATAAAGAATTTCAAATCCATCTCTAATTAGTAACCTAATCTAAATCGGTTTCTATTTTACTAACGGAATATATATCCATTGCTACTCGTTGAGAATCTTAAAACCATGGCATGTTTTCGAACATACTCTGTCGCTAAAGCACAAAAATAGTAACCTATATAATTATGTCCTTACCTAATTAGAGACAAAGCCAAAATTGTTTGCATGGGAGGATAAAAATATTATATAGTTATTGAAAGGGCAAGTTAAATCTTTTTTTTATTAGAGATCATAAATTATTTCTATAAATAATACCCTATTATATATATTTTTTTTCCCCAGTATTAATTGGGGGTCTGGGTCCATGCCAACCACCCTTAGTTTTGTGCTTAGTTTTAATGATAGAAGTATCCTTCATTAAACTTTCAATATTGCTACATATTTATTTTCTCCGCTAAGTGCTCAATCAATAAATCATTACTAATTCGGGTGCCAATAATTGCCACCAACTTTTATGGCAATTTATATTCCGTCTTTAAATTTTTCTGACTAAACTCTTACCATTCCGTCTTCAACAACTATATTAGTGACATATTATATCCGTTTGTATTCTGTAGATAGTCTGTAGCTAAATTTTTATATATTTTTTATTTATTCAATTCTTTCAAATTTTTGTTGTTTATCCTTTGCTAATTAGTGACAGCAAGGATTTGTCGCTAAATTCCTAAATATCCAGCATTTTCTTGTGGTGCTATATTTATATTTTACTATGTGTGAGACATGTTATGATTTAAGACGGATTATATTTTTAAAATATTTCACATAAACCAATTAAACCTTTAACTTGCTATATTTTTCCAAGTATTGGTCGGGCTGGATATGATAATTTTGATTAATTTTAAAAGTTGGGTCGAGTAGACAATCTAATCAATTTGACTTAAAACCAGTAAAGGACTCAAATGCAAAATGATTTGAATCCGATCCGACTTTCAGGTCTAAACAAGATGACATATGTACTATAATTCAAAATGGTCATAACACTTAAAAGCTACAAGTACATAAGCCACTGGCCCACTACAGTCTAACTATCAGACTTCGTGACTATTTGCCATCTATCAAGTTATATTTTAACTTACATTTTTCCAAGTCATCTATCAAGTTATATTGTTAAGTTGATCTAAGGAGCATGAACACAAATGCAACTTCAGAAATACCATACGGTAAAATACAGGGATATTATAAATTCTAAAAAATTAAGACACAGGCACAATATAAAGTTAATATAATAAAATAATAAAAATAATAATTAACTACACAAAAATTGCACCATATCTAACTAAAATGCAAGTAAACAGATGATACAATAATATAATATATATCAAAAGAATATAATTAAAAAAAAAAAGGAAGAAAGAGATCTAAATCATAATGAATCACGATAAGATAAAGGCCTAAGACATGAGGGAGTAGAGTAGGAGCTGCCGAGACTGGACAACCCTCTTAAGTCGTTCTCTGTTAAAAGCAATAGAAAAAGAAGAAGAAGAACGTAAGGCATATATATATAAGAGAGATTAGGGTTTTGGACAATGACACAATTACTAGGCCGGACCAAATTGAGCTTACTAAAGGGGTGTTTGTGATTGCTGTTGAAAGACCTAAAAGTATATTTTAGATTTTTTAATTTAATTGACTGATTTTTTTAATTTTTTATAAACTGTTTTTTTCAAACATATTTTTAGAAAAAATATCTATTTACCTGTTTCTACCAAAAGTAATTTTCAAAAGTAAAAAAAAAATTAAAAATGCAAAATTTTTTTTTCCGAAAAGCGTTTTTTCCAAACACAATATCAAATAAGGCCTAATATTATGTTTTGTAGCCAATATAAAATGGGTCCAAAAGAAACTTAAAAGAAGAAAGAAGTCTATGACCTATCAATGAATAGCTCTTGAAGAAAGTTATCGACCTGAACAAGGCTATTTTTCTATCGAAACAAGTTGAAGAAAAGAAGGATTCGGTGATAGATTTGTTGTAGAAACAAAGGAGATGACAAAGAAATTGGAAATGATCCAAGAATTGGAAAATCAGTTGAGGAAGAAGACTATATTGATCGATTTGCTGCCAGTCATGTCCAACGCGTATAACAGACATGTTCAAAGCCTTTGACCTTGTATTCAGTCAAACGACACACTATGTGGTGTTTGACACGAATCAAACGTGTATCCACATGTTCGATATGCAGTCTCTCTAAAATTTGGGAGTGTCTGTGCTCTTAGAAGTTGATTGCTTTGCTTTGTTTTAGTATTTTGGTTTATTAGATCTGCTTGAAATAAGGACATGTTTTGCTCTGGCTTTTGTTTAGTTTAGAAAGAAATTTTTTCACCACTTTATTTCTTGATCAAGATGGTTTTTCCCTTACATATTCTAATAAACAAAATTTTGCTTATTAAAAAAAAAGTTATAATTCATAACACAACTAACAAAAACGATACATGTAATACAATTTGAAAAAGCTCATAGCTCATAAGGATGTGGATATAAGAACATATTGCGGTCATTTACTAAAATAGGGACAATCAAATTGTGTGCAACATGAAAAAATAACTAAAGGTGGATCGATCAACCTATATTTTAAGAAAACTACCAGTCAACCTATTTTATTTCGTTTTTTTCCTCATTTTAAAGTGTCTTTTTAGCAATGTTTATAAGAAAATCAAACACAAATCAAGCACATACAAAAAATAGCAGAAGCTTGCCACTATTAGTATTCAGCAACAACAGCTTGATCAAATCATTTTTTTTCATAGAATATTACAATGAGTTTAACTTATAACCATCTATTAGTGGTAGTAGTGCTATGTGCAACATTTCTGAATAACCCAATTGGGTGCAATAGTAAGGATTTGGAGAATGAGAAACAAGAGAAGCTTTTATTTGTGTTTGGTGACTCACTTTTTGATCCAGGCAATAATCAATATCTGAAAAATATAAGCAATCCACCAGCAGCTAGTTGGCCTTATGGCATGAATAATCACAACCGAACTGGAAAATTATCTAATGGCCTTATCGTTCCTGATTTTATCAGTATGTAATTAAGATTTTGCAAACAAATTATTGTTATAATTAAACTAGATTGATAAATAATTATTCCTTCAATAATTCGTACTTTATTTGGTGATCTACGGCATTGTTTGCAAAGCTACAAATTCCTTCCTCCATTCTTGCAACCGGGTGCTAACTTCACCTATGGAGCAAATTTTGCTTATGTTGATTCAAGAGTTCTTGAAGCAGATGACAATGCTATACGTTTGCTCTATCTTATTCTTCCATTCTTTCTTTACATTCTTATATAAACTTATCAATCTTTGATGTTATTCATTACAGTAGAGTAAAATTAAAATTACATTGGATTTTCATTAAAATGAAGGGCTAAAATATAGATAACAAATAATTCTGAAAGAAAAAATAGATAAGAAATAACATCATAGGACAAAAGGTAATTTATTATTATTATTTAACCATATAGTAATCTAGAGTTACGCCGAATAGGCACATTAAGAGATAAATCGCTAACTTTCAAGTCTTAAAGGTGTCATGGAAGGCTTAGTGGCACAACCACATTCACAAAAACTATGCTATTGAGAGATAATGGTGTGAATGATAGTGAAAGTGATGATAATAGTTATAGTGACAGCATGCCTTCATTAATTAATGATAGTGAATGTGATGATGCTGATATGCAATATGGCAATGATGTACATGTTGAATCTTTGATTGTTATAAGGGCCTTAAATATGTATGTTAAGGATGAAAATAGTGATCAAAGAGAAAATATCTTTCATACACATTGCATAGTGAATGGAAAGGCATGTAGTTTGATCATTAATGGTAGAAGTTGTACTAATGTGGCTAGTGCAACTCATGTTGACAAGTTAGGTTTAACATTTCAAAATCATCTTGACCCTTATAAATTGCAATGGTTACATGAATGTGGTGAAATAAGGGTACACAAACAAGTTATGCTTGCATTTTCTATTGGGAAGTATAAAGATGAAGTGTTATGTGATGTTGTACCTATGCATGCTAGTCATGTCTTACTTGGAAGGCCTTGGCAATATGATAGGTGTGTGATGCATGATGGGTATAGAAATAGATATTCTTTTAGGTTGAATGGCCTAAACTACATTCTTGCTCCTTTATCTCCATTGGAAGTATATGAAGACCAAATAGCTTCAATGGCCACAACTAGTGTTTTGTGAGCTAAACTTGGTAGTAAATTATTATTATCTACTACTTGTCATCCACAAATTGATGGTCAAACTGAAATGGTTAATAGAACTTTTGGTACTTTTTTTTGTGCTGTTGTGGGTAGAAATTTGAAATCATGAAAAGATTGTTTGCCATTAGCTGAATTTGCTTATAATAGATGCATACATTCTTCTGCTGGTTTTTCATCTTTTGAACTTGTGTATGGTTTTAATCTACTAACTCCATTGGATTTAACGCCTTTGCCTTTGCATGAGTTAACCAATTTGGATGGTAAGAAAAAGGTAGACTTGGTGAAAACTATGCATGAGAAGGTAAAACAGCACTTGAAGAAAAAGAATGAGTCATATGCAAGCCAAGCCAACAAAGGAAGAAGGAAGGTGGTGTTTGAATCGAGTGACTGGGTATAGGTGCATATGAGAAAGGAGAGATTTCCTCACCAAATGAAGAACAAACTTTATCCAAAAGGAGATGATCCATTTCGTGTACTTGAGAGGATCAATGATAATACCTACAAGATAGAACTTCTTGGTGAGTATAATGTGTCTGCATCATTTAATGTTTCTGACCTCACTCCATTTGATAATGTAGGAAGAGTTGATTCGAGGACGAAACATTTTGAGAGGGGGGGGGGGGGGGAGAATGATATAGATTAAGGACATATGAGCCAATATTTACATAAGGAGGATGATGCATTTGTCATGCCAAGTGGTGCAATCACTAGATTAAGGGCTAACAAGCTAATGCAAGCAATGCAAGGCTATGTTCAAAGCTTGGCAACCAAGGAGACCACAATGGAGATATGCATCAAGGAATAGATGGAGCTGAATGAAGACCCAAGGCCCATTATATACCTTAGGGCATATGGAGATCAAGCTTGCATGGACTAGCCCCATGGGCTAGACATGATGGAAGTCCATAATTTGAAGATTACAAGTCATGTGCAACCTATGTGCCACATATATGCATATGTAAGGGTTTGGTTTTAATTTGTAATTGGGTTTAATTGTATTAATGGGCTGCCATAATCTATCCTTAGCTACTTAGGACTATATAGGCATGTGGGCCTTAATTAATATAAGCCTATGATGCCCATGCTAATAGGAATTATATTTGGTTTAGGTTTCCTTAGTCAATTAGGATTTGGGTTATTAGTTGTCATATCCCTACTTTTAAGGGATTAGATTATATTACTCCTATCTTTATATGATTTGGATAAATACTAGATTGTAATACCTAACTTTAAGGGATAAATATCTAATTTTTAGGAATTGAGTTAGAATAGGAATAATTGTCCTTTTCCTTAGAGGAAATTGACTCTTTTGCATTATAAATAGTCATCTAGGCTTGTACACTTATTAGCTTAAGAATAAAAATGAATTTGAGTGTTTTTCATTAAGAAAGACTAATTTACATCTTTTAATTACTTTAAAGAATTGTTAAACTTATCGAGTCTTTATGCTTATGGCGTTTTGCTATTCTTTTGCTTCATAATCTTGGTACTTGCTACTTGTTTAGATTAGGTTAGATTTGCAACTGTTGGTCACCATAACTCAAAGGTTTGTTGCCTTAACTTTGTTGAGGGGTTTCAAGGCGTGTTCTTGGGGTTCCACATCAGTTAAATGGAGGACAAATTGCATGGACAAATAGGGGAAAGATGATAATAAGTCAAAAACACCAAGCACTAATGATAAACATAGTAAGATTAAATGTTTTAGATGTTTGGGGGTAGGACTCATTGTATCTCAATGTCCTAACAAGAAGACTATGCTATTAAGAGATTATGGTGTGATTGATAGTGAAAGTGATGATAATAGTGATAGTGATAGCATGCCTGCATTAATTGATCATAGTGAATGTGATGATGCTGATGTGAAATATGGCAATGATGTACACATTGAATCTTTGGTTGTTAGAAGGGCCTTAAATATGCATGTTACGGATGAAAATAGTGATTAAAGAGAAAATAATTTCATCTTGAATGATGTTTTCTCTCTCAATTGTAATGCTCTCATTAACACCAACATCATTAACTTCCTCTATTGGTGACACAAAAACTTCACCCTCACTTTTGATTTCAACATCTACAACATGAATGTCTTCATTCTTCCATATATCAAACATGGCACGCTTCTCATCTAATTTTTTTTAAGTGCACTTACCAAAGATGATTTTTCTTTCTTTCTTTCTTTTCTTGGCCTATCATCATCAAAATGTTCAAAATAACTTTTTTTTCCTCTTGAGATCGAAATCTCCCAATAATGCCTTGAGGTCGAGATTCCTTTCTTGATCTTCTTGTGTTGGCGGTGTTTTGATGCCTTAAATCATCTAATTGTATTGATTGCTTCTCCATTCGATTTATTATTTTGCCCATCTTATCCTCTAATATTTGAAGGTAAGATTAAACAACATCTACTGGCACATAGTCACCATGTTCCTCATGCCCACTACTGCCTCTACCACTTTTAATTGGCATTATATAGCTGCAAGAAAAGACTAGTGGAGAAATAAAGTCCTCATAATCACTCCCTCATGTATTCACACTCAACTAATATAAATTCCCTCGTGTTTCGCAATATATATGGCTTTTACCTTCTTTTGAGCTCACCCCTCTTGTCTTTTACTACTTAAAGATTGATCTCAAAATTACAAGAACTAAAAATCAAATCAAGCAATATGCACGTGATCTATGCTAAGAATTAACAATGAAAGCCGAACAAGGCTAAATGGGACAAAAGCTAGAGGCAAACTGATATGCAAATAAAAATATAAATATATAGCTATACATGAATGCAAAGATGTGTATGCTACTGATTTGTATTCTATTTAAGCCTAAGAATGCAAATTTAGACTTAACAAATGTAAATAAAAGCAAAAAGGACAAAAATTAATAAAAGAAACTAAAGAGTGCAAAGAAGTAGACAATATGAAAAAGTAATAGAATCTATTTTCTCCCAGTGAGTAGCCGATTTTCCCACCAATTAACCCTTATGCAACCTTAATTAACCACCAAACAGCAAAAACTCAAAGTATTTTTAATAGTTAAACTCAATTCACAATGATCAAATCAATTGTTCAACATGAATGCCAATGTATCCAAATTCATAAAGTTGCAATCTAACTCAAACTCAATGAATTTGAAGACTGATTGCTATGAATAAAGATGATATTAATAGTATCCAACAACCAATTCTCACAAGGGTCCAATTTGGAACCCAATTAGCACAATTTTTCAACTAAAGTGCTCAATTCGTTTTTTTTTTCCTGATTTTTTTTATTTTTTATTTTATCAAATAATACTAAACTAAAGTTTTTGATGCAAATTAATAGCTAATTGGACCAAAGAAACATAAAACATACAACTTTACTACTATAGCCAAATTTGACACTAGGATACTTCTATAGGTAGAATTTTAAACCTAACTAAATCAATAACTAGAAAGCAAATAAAAGATAGATAATGATTACCTAACCACAAGCTCTAATACCAAACTGATGCAGAACCCTAAGAACATGCCTTGAAACCCCTCAACAAAGTTAATGCAACAAACCTTTAAGTTATAATGACCAACAGTTGCAAATTTGACTCAAGCTAAACAAGTAGCAAGAACCAAGATTATGAAGCAAAACGCCATAAGCATAAAGACTTGATAAGTTTAACAATTCTTTAAAGTAATTAAAAGATGCAAATCAACCTTTCTTAATGAAAAACACTCAAATTTGTTTTTATTCATAAGCTAATAAGTATACAAGCCTAGATAACTATTTACAGTGCAAAAGAGTCAATTTCCTCTAAGGAAAAGGACAA
This sequence comes from Balakata baccata, assembly GCA_949630135.1. NCBI lineage: Eukaryota > Viridiplantae > Streptophyta > Magnoliopsida > Malpighiales > Euphorbiaceae > Balakata > Balakata baccata. The sequence continues at coordinate 5,427 of CATIWF010006428.1, read as the reverse complement.
CTAATCCTATTCCAACTCAATTCCTAAAAAGTATATATTTATCACTTAAAGTTAGGGATTACAATCTAATCTTTATCCAAATCACATAAAGATAGAGATAATGTAATCTAATCTAATCCCTTGAAAGTAGGAATATGACAACTAATAATCTAAATCCTAATATAAATAAGGAAAACTACTTGAACCCTATAAGAAATAAGAAAACTATGTACAATCTGATTATATAACTTGGACCACACGAATTTGGACTTAAAAATATATTGAAGCCCAAATAATAAGCCCTACATGTCTCCCAAAGTTGCCCATAAGTTGTGCACATACCTTGGTCATGATTCCTTAAGTTGCACATTCATTGCACATAATTCTTCAAATTTGTCGACTTGATTTTATGGACTTGGACACCATGTAATTAAGCCAAACTGACTTGAATTTTCATGAAAGACTCCATTGATCTTCACTTTACACTTCCCTTTGTATATTATTGGCCCATAATATTGATTGTATACTTTAAGCCTAATGTAGCTTTCAAAGCTCTAAATTTGCCTCCTTTGGCTTGGAACACGACTAATTGTACTTTGGATTACCTCAAAGGGCTTTTGAACTTCTATTGAGCCCATTTGAATGATGTAAGAATCCTCTAATTCATTGATACAAAATAGCTCTTCATGTTTGTTATCCGTGCATGCATCACCTATATAAATAAATTCATTATTTTCATGATTCCAATGCAAAATGTAAGTTCACAATCACAAACATAATTTGAGAGAATTAATTTTTCATAGGGTATAATCGGGGATTTCATATAATTAGCAATTAAAAATATTTCTAAAATATAAATAAAATGAAACTTATTTTTAAAAGAGACGATTTAGAAAGAGTGGATTTTTGAAAGTTTAGAAATCTTGTAAATATTTTTAAAATACCATTAAAAAATTCATATTTATCTCTCATTAATATGTGTACTTACCATTATAACTACAATATAAAAGGTAGCTCATTCTCCCTATCTCAAAATTTTTGTTTTCTCATAATACTCATTTGCACTTTTTGAATATAATAATTAACAATTATCTAATTTAATATATGGATTAATTTAAATTCTTAAAATCAAGGAAGTATTAATTATATGAAATATATTTAAAATAACTTAGAATAATTGTCATGCACGTTTTTTATTTGTCATTTCCTTTTTATATGCAGGTTATATATGTATGAAAATTATTTATAATTAATATTAATGATGAATAATTTTTGTTCACACACACCAATTTATATTTTTATTATATGCAGGTTATATTGGTGTTATATGATAAAAAATATTGCACAAATTTAATTTATTTTTAATGATGAACCCAAATTGTGTGATATCAAAACGAACATAAGAATGTATTTTTAATCATGTCTTGATTTAATTTTGTGGAATACAATGTTTTTTAAAAATATAATATATTTAAATATTAGTGAATGAGTACAAAAAAAAACAACAACAGCAACAACAACAACAACAACAATAATAATAATAATAATAATAATAATAATAATAAGGGAGTATTTAAGATTGTTGTTAAGTATCCTAAAAGTAGGTTTTAATTTTTTTTATTTAATTGACTGATTTTTTTATTTTTTATAAACTGTTTTTCCAAATCTGCTTTTCAAAAAAAAAAAATTTATTTACTTGCTTTTACCAAAAACAATTTTCAAAACTAAAAAAAATTAAAAATACAAATTTTTTTTCCGAAAAATGCTTTTCTGAAACTCAATTCCAAACAGACCCTAAGCAGTTAGCAATTTTGAAGATATAAATTTATTTAAATCTCTAAAATCAAAGAATCGTTAATTATGTGAAACTTATTTAAAATAGCTTAGAATAATTGTCATACAAGTTTTTTATTTATCATTTCCTTGCTATTAGCAGATTATATATGAATTTAAAAGTATTCATAATTAATATTAATGATAAATAATTTTCATTCACTCTAACCAAGTTACATGTTTATTATATGGAGGTTATATTAGTATTATACGATACAAAATCCTGCACTAATTTAATTTATTTTTAATGATGAAACCAAACAAGCCCTAAGCAGTTAGCAATTTTGAAGATATAAATTTATTTAAATCTCTAAAATCAAAGAATCATTAATTATATGAAATGTATTTAAAATAGCTTAGAATAATTGTCATACAAGTTTTTTATTTGTCATTTCCTTGCTATAAGCAAGTTATATATGAATTTAAAATTATTCATAATTAATATTAATAATAAATAATTTTGTTAACCTTACGGTGATTACTCTCTATTTTGATCTTGATAATCAAATTATATGATACTAACATCTTTATTGAGTGTTGTTTTGATTGTATTCAAAATTTCAGTACTTTTGGTTATGGTTTCCTCATTGAACAACTCAAACATTTCATGGAGATGTGTAACTCTCTACCGGGATACAAGTACAGACCAGGAATCATATGTCCTGACAGGAAAAATATTGCCTCCTAATGTTTTAAAGTTCCAGTAGTGATGTCCCAACTAGGACATGATATTTCCAGATCGGGACAAGAAGATTCTGACGGGACTGTAGTACAAACCAAGCAAATCAAGTATCCAGACCGAGAAACACTACAGAATGATAATTCAAAAGTTTCAGTAGCAAAAGGAGACTGAGACATGGGAGTTCCCGACCGGGACACTTATTTTCCCAACTTCCCAACTGGGACAGTTGCAGTCCGAGCGAAAAATTCAAAACGACATGACTGTTGAAAAGGAGACACCACCAAAGTGTCTTACATCATCATAGAAAGTAAAAAGCACTCAAAGTCAAACTGATTTTTGTCCCGACCGGGACTCTTTCAAAGCAAGTAGACCCAAGTTCTCGGCTATGACATTATCAGGCAAGTCCCGACCGGGACTCCAGGACTTTTAACCGGAAAAATTGAATAGGGACTAGTCATTGGACGTTTCAGTCAATCAGAAGCTGCCACGTATCAAAATTGGGCATTTCCCGACTGGAAAAGCCATGTTCCCAACCGGGACATCTCTCTCTGCAGACAGCATTTAATGCACTTGTAAGAGAATGTTAGAAAGAGTTATGACACCACTTTATAACGGCTAATTGGTAAGTAATCAGTATAAATACCTCACCAAAAAGTCATTTAAGTATAACCAACTACTTTAAAAAGTGTTAAAACTCTTGCAATTTAATCTCTTAACTCTTCATTAATTGTTTTGTGTAAGGGTTCAAGTATTAATCTTAAAACACTTAAGTCATCCTGTAATTGGGTAGTGTGAGCCACATTACGAGAAATTGGTTATTATGTGAGCTATAAAACACAAAGGAAATTCGGATTGAGTGTTGGTCTTGATAAAATACCTAGTTGGGAGTGAGCTAGTTAAAACTCCAAAATTGTAATCTAAATGATTAGATTAATAAATACCCAATCAAAGTTAGGAGAGGAGTAGGGTTAGTTAATACCCGAACCTCTATAAAATTTGTGTCTCAATCTTCTCAAAACTCTTTCAATTACCTTGTGAGTGCAAGAATTTTTTAACTTCCCACCAATTCATCTCCCTCTTCTTGGTGATTGTTTGGGCAACAATTGGTATTAGAGCAAGTTCTAGAAGTCAAGCTTCATTAGCTTTAGCAAAGATCTAGAATGGTCCGAAAAGGATTCCAAAGCCTCAAACCTTATTTTGATGGGTCAAACTATGCCCATTGGAAGTTTAGAATGGAGGCTTACTTGGATAGTGAAGGAATTGATATATGGGATAGTGTTCGCAAAGAATGGACACCACCAATAAGGAAGAATGCTAAAGGAGAGGATGAACCTCTTCCAAGAGATGAGTGGACTGAACCACACAAAAGAGCAAATGACAAGAATAAAAAGGCTATGGCCATCCTAGCAAGTTCTCTTTCTCTTGAAGAGTATGAGAGAGTTCAACATTATCCAACTGCCTACAATATGTGGAGGACTTTGGAGAACTACCATAAAGGCACAAAGCAAGTTCATTCAAGGAAGATTCAACTCCTAATGAATAAGAATAAACTCTTCAAGATGAAGCCAAATGAGACCATAAAAAGATATGACAAACCGCCGCCTACTCTCCATCATCAACAATATGAAGAAATATAGAAGACATACTAGTCTTAAAGATGTAAACAACAAGATTTTGAGAAGTCTTCCAATAAAGGACTATGGATCAAGGGTGGCGGGTATAGAGGAAGCCAATAAGGATTTGAGCTCTATTCCCACCGATATGCTCATTGGCAAGCTTCTAACACATGAGATGGCTCTCATGAGAGAAAAGGACCTTAAAGGAGAAAGAGAAAAGAAAAAGCCACTTGCTCTCAAGGCAAGCACTGGCTCCTCAAAGGTTCAAGACTTGGACCTTATTAGTGATGATGGGGTAAGTGAAAAAGAGGATGAGGAGATAGTCATGCTATCAAGAAGAGTAAAAAGAATGATAGTCAATAAATATGGGACTATAAAAAACTATAAGCAAAGAGCCTCAAAATTCAAAGGCACCTTATCCAACTTTAATAAAAACAAGGAGGAGATGAAGTGCTAAGAATGTAGGAAGAAAGGCCACATCAAATCTGAATGTCCAAGGCTCAAGAAGTACAAGGGCAAGTCTCACAAGGATAGAGGAGACAAGGGCCGTAAAGCTACAAGGGATGATCCTACATCAAGTGATGATAAAGAGAGCTAAGAAGATGTAGCCAACTTGTGCTTCATGGCTTTATAAGACAACTCTAATGAGGTAACCTCCATTTCCTCCTCTTTCACCTTTAAATGATTGTGATGATGATGATAATGATGATCTTATTGAGGTCATGAGCTTAGAATTAGAAAATATAAAAAGAAAGTTAATTTTCATAAGAAAAATAGCTCCAAGCTTAAGGATGATTTATCCAACCTTCAAAAGGTTGTGAAGAGCTAAAAACCTCTAATGCCTCTCTTAAGAAGTCATTAGATGAACTTTCATCAAAACCCTCAACCATTTCCTTAATTAAAGAGAATAATACTTTGAAAAATGAAGTTGAGGAATTAAGACTTTCTATCTCTAATTTCACAAAGGGAAGGAAAGTTTGGATACTCTTATTGTATCACAAAGACCCCCTTTAGTGAGACATGGCTTAGGCCTTAATGGAGCATCATCTTTATCTAAAACTATTTTTGTAAAAGCTTCCACACCAAAAACCGCCTCAATTGAGGTAAGTGCCCCTAAGGCTAAGAGCAAATCACACACTAAAGCCTCTACTCAAAAGAAAAGTAGCAAAGGCTCACTAGGCTCAAGAGGGAAACCTCAAAAGGCCAACCATGCCTTTTTGTATAAAAGGCATACACCTAGAAAAACTCCTACTATACATGATTGTGTTTGTTGTTACACTTCTTTTTATATTTCTAACAAGAAAGTTATGAGGCTGA
>CATIWF010006425.1:0-10162 GCA_949630135.1 Balakata baccata | reverse complement strand
AGAAACTTTACTTTGCAATATTCTTTAAGTTGAATGAAGGAATTCAATTTCGTTATTTTATCAAAGTGTCAAAATCTATTATATATACAGTTTTTAATTCATAATTGTAATATGGAATCAGAACAGCTCTAGTTTCCCACACATAACCCTTTAATTACATTTCTCCTTCCTTTTTTCATTAAAGCTTCATTTAGTTTAGTTGTTTACAGATTGACAGATAATTGATGGTGGTTAGTAACTGATTAGTACTTATTGTTTGGTAAAAATAATCCAGTAGATTAATAGTAATATAAATATATATAAAATTAGGATAATCATACAAGTTATAGATGTGGCATGAAAGCATATTACTAATTAAAAGTTATGAGCTTTTCAAAGTGTCTCATCAACATTTTTTTGGCATATCATGATTAACAGATTCAACCCTTTGTTTCGTTGCTATATGTATTTATATTAATTGTAGATACTAAAGAAATAGTAATAAAAAATAAATTATATAATATAATAATAAAAAAAATGCAGATGTGGTCACGTGTGGCCAAAGGAAGCTTTCATATTAGAGGTGGCAAATGAGTATGTATGGCTTGGGTATAAATGGGTTTGGATTGTTTACAATCTATTAACCCATTTAATTTATTATATAGTACTCATATTCATTTAACCTTAATCTATTTATATATTTAAAACTTATCAAGAATCTAAATTTTATTTCATCAATTTATGACTTTAAACGGAATAATTTTGATGTAAAATTTTATTCGCAGACTTGTTTTAACATGTCATGCGTTTCAGTATACTCGGTTCACAACTTGTCATTAGACCAAAAATTACATATTTACAATTTTATTTATTTTATCAGTTTCACTTGATAACTTATAATCACAAATCAATATATTAATTTATTCACTTTCTTTGAGTTCATAATTAAATTCTGATTGTATTGGTGTTGTTTCGATTATAATACGCTTAATTTCCGATCATCTTGACTTATTTGAGTTCGAGTCGTGTGCATCAATCGGTGCCTCAAATAGACAGATGTGATAATTTAAACGTATAATTATTTTTTAAAAAAGAATTCTATTTTTTAATAGTAAAAATAATAATTTTTTCCTAATAAAAACGGTAATAAATATATATTAACTATAAAATCATATAATTTATTTTTTATTAATAAAAAATTTAGAAAAAATAATATTGAAAATTTTTATGTAAACATATTCAAAATGCTAAAACTTATTAATATGTTAAATAATTTTTGTAAAAATTTTATAAGAAATTTAATAAAAATTTGGAGTAAAAAAGTAAAAAAAAAAAAATTTTTTTTACTTTATATATGAATTCAATTCATTTTAATCTACTAATATATAGATGGCAAGCAAGTTTAAATTATATCCAGTTAAGCTATATTTATTTCTTTTTCTCTTTTTCTTTGTCTTTGCATCATATTGCATGATTACAGAATAACAATTATAATTAATTACATTCTCATAAATAAGTGCATGTTATGAAAATACCCAATCTATAATCTGGAAAATTTACAGTCTCCTCTTGGCATCTTTGTTATTAACTGATACATAAACCATATATTGGCTTCATTACCTGCGTGTACATAAAAACACGCTAAGCTATTCATAATTTAGTAGTACACATATTCATATAAACTCTAACATGTAATTATAACAATGTCAAAGCATTAAATCAATACTCATATCATAGTCACGTAATTAGTTAATGCTTACACATACATGCTTAGATGATTTATCATTTACATTTCTTTTTTATTTATTTATTTATTTACATATCCCAATTTTTCAACATTATGCATATTTGGATTCCAGTGTAGTTATTTCAAAGTTATACTACCTAGTGGTTCTTTCGTATCTCAATTACCAGTCCACGCATTGATCTCTCAGAGGCTCAAGCATATATCAAGTATTGAAGGGGAGCTAAACCCCTAGAAATTTAAGCCTTTACTCTTTAAATTGGTAATTGAGTCAACCAATTATTACTGCATACCGAATATATGTACATTCAAACGTATACATCATAAAGTATGACATATCAAATTCATATAACCATTTATGGTACTTCATTTTTTTCTTTGTTTTCTTATTTTGATGGTTATACAAATCAATAATTTTCCATGTTCCATTCTTTTATTTGAATAAATAGCTCAAGTCTCATTTTCGGACCGACTGGATACGGGGTAAAAAGTAGGTGAGCTAGTCATCTACTCATCCACTGTAATCTATAAGCTCATTTGAGGTTCCTCAAGTTAAGCGTACTCACCCAAATCAGGGCTCAACTAACTTAACTGAGTATAACTGTAATATGTATACTTATTCGAGCTCTCTCAAGTCAAGCGTGCTCACCCAAACTGGGGCTCAGCTAACCTGACTAAGTATAATGGATATGAGTACTAGGAATAGGAGCACCCAGTCTAGGGTTAGATAACCTGACTCTCACTCATACATCTCATCAATACGTATCGTTTATCCCCTTCATGATGCATCATTTACTCTAACATATTCCTCATGTAGAGAAATGAGCATTTAATACTATATTCCCTTTTGTTTCTGTTATATTTTTATATGCTTCAGTTCATATGCATAACATATAATCTCAATCTCATGCATATTTATGTTCATAAACATATTTTCTTATGATATAACATCATATAAAAATGTTTTGGCATATTACAAGTGCATTTGTAAATCATATAACAACTTTTGACTTTACTGTGAATAGTGTCTTTATGACTATGACTCCTTGGTCTGGTCATGATGGCTAGGTGTAAATGATTTTGCCTCTATGGTGGTCCAATTGCCACCTCACCTATCCACACTCATGATAAATTATATTAAAATATGTCTTTATTACCCATGCAATTTTCTGATTTTACATGTCTATTAATATGTACTAACTGTGCAAGCTTGCATGTTTTATATTAAATGTTAAAGTTCATAATTCCACAAATAAGGCATTAAGGCAAGTGTAGCCACTCCTATTAATATGCAAAATCACCTTTATATAAATGTCATGTCAATCACAGTATATATATACACATACTGCCTATTAATCCATAAGTTCTTAAGTAAAGGACTAACCTCAATTAAGCCATTTCATTCAAACACCTTAAGTGCTTTCATCAAATTTGTACATCTACCAATTATAAATTCATAATATAGGCATTGAGTCTACTTTACAATCAATTGGATTAGTGGCTTGGTAAATATATATATGCATTTCACCTATTGATAAACATTTTTATAACATGAAGATTTTAAGTATTTTATTCATTTCCATGTTATACATTATGTATCAATATTGCCTCCCTAGAGGCTTATCAAAATCCCTTTCTCATTTTTCTGATTTATTATGCACCATTTATGCAAATAAATGAACTAAAAGTTCATTTACGTACATAAACTTAATTTCTCTTTTAATCCTTTATAATTTCATTTCTCATTTACCAATGGTCACCTAAGAACATCCAAATTCTATAAATTCTCTATTTTCTTTTAAATATTCTGTGAATGATAACTCTTATTCTTAGAATATTAGGTCACCTCCTATAATTCATTATTTATTCATATTACTTATTTGCCTTTCTGCCCTTAAGTAACCTAATATATTACCAATTAATCATATCTACCATAACTAATTTACTTAGAAATGGTGTCAATAGTCATACATTTTCACATGATGGATTTTTGGGTATAGTAAATATAAGGAAGTCATACTTTTATTCTTATCTTTAGCTTCTAGTTTCTCATATCATTTATGACCCATAATTATAATTAATTTACCAAATATCTTATTTTTCATTATATGTTTCCAACCATTTCTAATTAACATGTCATCTATTGCAATTTCATATCATATAATATCATATCATTTCATTTTAGCAAATTAGAATGCATATGTCCTCCTACGGAGCTAACTCAAAATCAAAGCTTTAAGCTTACTTAACCTCCTTGATAGATGATTCCACCTTCCAAAGGCATCACCTGAATATAACCATAATTATTTCTCATTAACTCCAACTATATGTCAATATCTATAACCACATATTGTCATATACACTAAACCCTAACTAAAAAACTATTAAGCTAGGCTCTTTCTTACTTAATTCATCAATTAACATATTATTCAACTCAAACTAGCTTTAAGGAGTGTTTTTCCCAAAGAATATCCAAGGTTCTATATCATACTTATCCATTTACAAATAGGTTTCTACCCATTTCGAGTTCAGATGATCAAATTACTATAAACTTGTTAAAAAAAGAGGAAAAATATGAAATCTTACCCAAAAAAATAAGAAAATAGAGTTGATTTGGTGGAAGACCTGAGTTTGCTCAAGTTCCACACTTTCTCTCTCCAACTTCATCTTCTTCCTTAGTGAATCTCCCAAATTCATACTTAAATTTTGCTCTTGAGTAGTAAATCTTGTGTTTTAGGAGCTTAGAACTCATCAAAATCATGGGGGAAGTGAATTCTTAGAAGATTTGAGGCATTTCTAGGGTTTTGAAACTTGTTGGATCAGGGTTAAATGAAATAAATGGAGCTTTGGCTATTTATAGCAGTCACCTTCACATCTATGTTTACAGTCGTAACACTTTTTGCCTTAGCCGTGAATTATTCTGCTAAAAAAAAGTCAAAAAATGACCTTCATGGGCAGGAACAAACCCTTCACAGTCATGAACAAACCCTTCACAGTCATGAACAAGGCCCTTTCATGGTCATGACAATTTTCAGTATAATGGTGAGGCATAACTTGTTCCTATGATCGAATTTTGTTAAAATTCCACTTCTAAACACTTCATAAACATATATAAAAATCATCCATGGGTATTTGACACATTTATACTCAAGTTCATACAACTCAAATCATCACTTTTTAGGTTCAACACTAACTATACACACAATTCACATTTTAGAGCACATATGTCATTTATTCATATATTACAACTAAGCCTTATTTGTGGGTATAACATAAAGAATTTTTTGCTCTTATAAAAATTACCTACGTTTCTGAGTATTCTACTAGTATGCTAGCAGTATTCTAATATGGACATAATTATTACTTAATGATAACTTGAAACTTCTTTTTCACAAAATCAAATCTTATGATCTTAAATGTTTCTCAACCTCAAAAATAAATTTTTTTCAAATAAATCACCTCTTTTATTTGCAACAAAAACTTTAAACAAATTTAAGTATAAAATGGTTTTTTGAAAAATACTTTTAAACACTTTTTTCATATAAAAATAAGATTTAAAACGTTTTCAACAATTTAAAACATCAACATGAAAATAGGAGAGAGAGAATAGCTTGACACGCTTAATTTATAGTATTTCGATACATTTGCCTATATATATCTTCAAGACACAATTTTGAGAGTTTTCTCTCCATTAAGGATTCTTTTCAAGGGCAAAAATCAAGTCATTTACAAAGTAAAACTTGCAAATACTTGAATAGCTTTTATACCCAAGGCGTTAAACAACCCAATAACAAGTTTTCAAGCCAAACTTATAAACTTAACACAAATTAATTCACCTTCAAGCTCAGAACACAAAATTTACAAAGAAAGCTAGAGCTAAGATGAAGAATATCTAAGAATGAAGCTCAATTGGAAGAAATATAGTTTAAGGAGTGTAAAGTTCTTTTCTCTTATGAAATCTTTGATTTTCCAACAACTAAAATATTCTTTCAACATGTATTTATAGTTCTAGAGTGAAAAACTAGGCCAGAGAACTCAAAATTTCATTCCTTAGAAAGCTAGCTGTTATTTTGCCATTTTGTGAAAAAGCTGTCAGATAGTTGATTAACATATTTTCATAATACTCGATTATAATACTATTAGAATACCAAATTAGAATACTCACTTAGAAAACAACTTCTCTGACTAATAAAAAAATATTTTATATTTAAGACTTTTGTACTTTGAGTTTCACTTTTAGACAAAAATCATATTGACTTTACATTGATATCCTAATATACCTCTTTGTTGCATATGTGTCTCATCTTGAATATATGTCTTTCACTTCCAATTTTTGAACATTAAAATATGAAATTAGAACAATAATATGACAAATTCTAATACTTAAATCATAGTTTTATAATCATCAAAATTTAGGATACAAGGATTGTAGCCTTTGAGCCAACATTCTCCCCCTTTTTGATGATAACAAAACCTTGATTATCTTACTTAGAATTTGTAACAAGTTAGCTCAAAAAATCTCCCCCTATATCCATACATAAGTGTATAAAGAAAATTTCAGCAAGATATACTCAAATATTTGCACTTTTATTTAACTAATAGAATATAAATTCCATCAAAATACCATTGATAAAACAAGAAGCATTCTGTTAGAATTCAGCTCTATTCCTAGTAAGCAAGTATTTCTCCCCTTTTTTGTCATATATCAACATATGTCACAATTACAATTCACATATTTCTCCCCATTTTTGTCATCAATTATAAAGGGGTATACAATTCCAAAGTAAATTTTCAACATATTGTTTTGATCACATATAATCACAATAATTTCATATTCCAAAAAGAATCCAACCATTTCAATTCTCATATAACTTCAAACTATCAATAAGGTTCGGTTTAATCATATCATCATTCAGATCTTAACCATATTCACTTTCAAACATTATCATCACCCAAGCATTTTATTATTCTAATCCTATCATAATTCTCAAACATTACCATGAATAAGCATTTCAATTCAATGATTTCAATGTTAATACCATTCAATTATTCAACCATATATTATAGCACATATAACTTCTACTTATCAAATTTAACACATCATAAACTTAAATAACTCAAATATATCACACTTGAATCTTTTCATCATTTCAAACATATCAAAGGCTGAATTTGATCACATTTCAACTATCCCAATCCAATAGTATCCATTAAGAAAATCTTGCAAATATCATTCATAATTCAGATATGAATTATATTATTCAAATTGATAATTTTGAAAATCATTCAATAATTTTAGATTGTTGAGAATTTTGGGTTTCTTATATTATTCATATTCATCTATCCTGTTTTAAAATGTAAAAATCATTGAGAATTTTGAAAATTTTAAATACGATGTCAATCTCAATGCTTAGTTTAATCTTTTTGTCCTTTCACTCTTATTTTTCAAAATCAAAAAGTTCACATCTTTAAAATTAGTCTCATAAACAATTATTTCAGAAGTTTAAGCATCAATATTAGTCAAAGAAACCTAAATATCCAAAGATATGGCAAAATATCAAAATATCAAATATATCTTCTCTTTTTAGTTATGCATCACAAAAAAGTGTTGAAATATTGTTCCAGTATTCCAACATTTAGGTCTCAAGCATTTTTAGAAAATCCAATAATAATCCAAATGTATAGCACAAAAATACAATCTAATCAAACATATCCTAACGTATGTATAACTTCAACGAATCATATTATTCAAAGTAATTATTATGAAAATCAAGGAATTCAAACTAACCATTCAAAGATTGAATTCAAAAACTTCAAGAGTTCACCACCACAAATTCAATTCCTATTTCAAAAAATTAGCTCAAATCCCATTTCAAATATCCGATCAACTTAACCTCAAAATAATCATAGAATATTCTACATAGATTCATAAAGTCCAAATATGATCTATAGTTTAGAAATTCTCAACTTTTACAAGTATATTTGAAATGGTTTACAATTTCATATCAAAATTCATTACTTTCATAGTATTTTTCAAATTAGTTTGAGATAATGCTACCTTACTGTTAAAAGAAGATCTCTAACTAGGCATAATAAATATTTTCTTCAATTTTTATCAACTTCAATCTCTAATTTTGATCAACTAAAAAAATCATAGCAAGGGTTCAACTTTAAATAAAAATTAGTTCCTTTCACAATAATTTCCATTTAGTTCTCATATGCAGCATTCTACTATTAAATAGTATCTAACCAATGCAAAACAAAAATATCAATTTCAACCACTAATTTTTCCAAACTTTGCTTTTCAATCAATTTTCCCACACAACCTATTTATTTTCAAGAATTTTGTAATTCACAAATTTCATAATCTAAATGAGAATGAGATTACCTGGTATCCTCAGACTTTTCAATCTCTGAATCATACCTATATCTAATATGAGTTCCCAACATCAAAAACCATTTTGTTTTTCACAACATCAATTGAAGAATCATTAATGGATCATAAATTTCCTTGACCGATAGAAAATCCTTGTAATTTATCACTACTAGGATAGACCTGACTACAATTTGATCATTCTTTTGGAAACCAGTATCATGAAAACTTTGTTTTGCTTTCCAATTTGGTTTAGAATTCGTCGTCTGAGGAAGAAAAATTAGGATCTTGTGATTTTCTCACCATACCTTTGTGTGCACCAATTTTTTAACAATGGGAAAAGTTTTTGATTTCGGTAGCAAGGTGAATAGTGGGTTTTGTGAGAAAGATTGAACGAAGATAATAGGATTTTGAATAAGAGAAGTCTAGGTTGAGTAGAGATTTTTTTTATAGAATTCAAACAATTTTACAAGTTGACTTCTAACAATCAATTTTCTCCATTATTGTTAAGTGGAACTAATGAGAGAGGTTTTGCTTTTTAGTAGAGACAAATAATGAGTGGTAGAAGACTTTGGGAAAGATGTCTTCATGTGCCTAGGAGGCAATAAATAATTTTCCATTTTTAACTTTAATTTGAATTTTGAAAGCCTACTGTTCTGGAGACAATCACCATTTTTAAGCTAAATACTTATATTTTCTAGAAAAACTTGATCTCTCAACAAACTTAATCTCTATATGTAAAGAACAATTTTTTTTATAAGAAACACTGTGCATGGCCTTTACAGAGCATAACAACATATAGAAGGCAGAGGGGTACACGAATCAAATGACAAAATTGCCCTTAATAATAAATAAAATTTCACTCTATGGGGGGAGGGGCTGTGGCAAAACTTTAAGGTTATAAATTAAAAAATTAACACATCAGAAACTTAAGACACTCTTTCAAACTTCAAATAAGCAAATATTTAACACATAAATTTTCTAATACAACTCAATTGCGTACTTCAATTAAGAATTACATATATCAAGTAATTTCATACAAACACATACCAAAAAGAGTTATTAAGAATACCTCAACTGATGTACAATATTTTGGTGCAGTATCCATACCAAGAATCCTTCTAATTTTGTAAAATTTTATTTTGATTGTAGCTTTGAGCCATAGACATGCTTATGCCATGTACATTGAGCAACCATTATTCATATAACTACTGATCAAGCTTAAGCTGCTCCTTTAATAAGTCTATAAGAAATCAATTAGATTTTGGTACCTATTTTGCTATGCATCCTTATTGGTTAGAAGACAAATATAGATTTTCCACTTTTTGGTGATTAGTTTGTAAATGATATGATCCTTTCACAACTCATATCTTTTTCATATGAACATTATTTCTCAAATAACAATACTTAGATATATGACCTTTTTGGTTGCAATAAAAACATATGATGTGAGGAAAAGGATGTGAAATATTTTTCTCAAAATGTGAATCATTTGTAACATATCTTACAAGACCATCAACAACAATCTTTTTATCCTTTCCAAATGAATGTCTGTGATATCTAAGCTCTTTAATTAATACACATTTATCATATAAAAGCTTTTCAATCTCTTTGTTCTTGTTTATAATCTCCTCATGCAACAAAGCTTTTTGTCTTATAATATTATTATTAAGATTAACTGTATTTAACTCATTTTCAATAGACTTTTCAGCCTCTTTCACAAAATCGTTATGCATAGTTTTCAAATTAGCATATGAGTTTTCTAAACTAACATTTTTTTTTTCAACTTTCTATACTTATTATGCAACTCTTCAAAACATCTCCAAAGATAATCATCACTAGTAGAGTCAAAATTACTTACCTTTGAATCTTGATCAAAATTGAGGTCCAAGGTCTGTTTTTTCAGCTTCTTCAATTTTAGCCTCTGTTGTGAGATATTGGAAGATATTTGAATAATATTCTTAATTAGTATGATTTAGGTAATTAGGAATATATAGAGATTTATTTCCTAATTTGTATTGTTTCCTATTCTTTATATATTTGTTTCCTATTTTATATTCATAGAG
>CATIWF010006421.1:0-20135 GCA_949630135.1 Balakata baccata | reverse complement strand
TTTTCAACTCTTAAAATAACCAATTTTATATTTTAAAATTTTAAGTATATAGTGGAATTGATTATATATTCTTAATTAATAATTAATTATCAATATTTAATAAATGGTAAAATTGAAAATTAATTGTTAAATCCATAAATTATAATCATTGAACCAAATATAAATATAAAGGTAATTACATTATCAATTTATGAATTTTATAATCAAATCAAACCATGAAATTCTTAGAATTTATGAATTTAAAATTCATGAATTTTAAAATCTCTCAATTCAAAAAGGAAACCATAATGATTTTGAGAACGATCAATCCAAAGAGAAATTTTTAGGTAGAATATATCTACCATGTCATTTATAAACTAATACTATAATGCATTTATTTCAACCAATAATAATAAAATAATTAAATGTATATCAATAAGTGATTGCATTAGTCTATAGATGACAAGCTAGACATAGTCTACCTAAGAATTTCTCTTAGTTCTAAATATAATCATCTTGTAGTCATCACTAATTGCATCATAGCCAAATCCAATGCAATTAATTAGGCTGAATTTGGAAGAATTTGGTACTTCCTTGTCCAATGGATTCGACAGACTAATCTCTTCACCAATATTGACAGCAATCAAACCATTACAGGATCCAGTTACATGATATTGACCTTGCCAAGACTTCATGTTTTTGAGTTTCACAGGGCACATATCTGAAGAATCCAAGTCAACTGCATAGATCGAACCTTTTCTTTGGGTTTTTTTAACAAAGATGGTGCCAAATGGATCTTGTCTTGATAACAAATTCTGGACTGCCGATGAAAGAGCAACATGCTTTCGACAAGCTTCTGAAGCGCACAAGAGCTTCCTCCGGTAGCCGACAGAATATGTCTGGCAAGACATCGTGTGGTATTATTAACCTGGACATGGCTGCAGGTAAGGATAATATCACTGCGGCTAGGGTTTACAGACGTTTGGTTTGAGATGAGGAAGACTTTTATATATGTATGGCTTAATGCGATCTAATTCAACTCGTTTTATGCATGCGTTTTACGTTATTATTAAATATTTGATTCTTTATTAATTATTATTTAGTTTTTATATAAAATAGATATAATAAATATTTTATATTCATTTTATTCGTCTTTTAAATTGTTAATTTGTTCATTGTTAAAATCATATATAAAATAAAAATAGTAAATATTTTGTTTGTTTCCGTATTCCTAATTATACACGTAATTTTTAATAATTGAACTAATAATAATAATAATATTAATATTGTCCAGCAAATTACTTTTAATTATGTAATTAAGTCACAATTAAAATTACATCATTAATTTAGTGCATTACACATGTTCTTCATGTTTTTTCCCAAATTTAAAATATATTGGGCTACTTTTATATATTAAAAGAGTTAAAGGACTAAAATTTTAATGAATTTTTTTAGGCTCCAAATTATATATAGATTAATTCTTTTTTTTTAAAAAAAAAATGCATTCTTTCTTTTTTAAATTCTTGAACACAATTACCTAATCTTAATTTAATTAGACTTCTAATTAATAAATTAGTAATACTATTCACTAATAAATTATTAAATGACAAAATTAATCTAATTAACTAATACAATTAAATTGGCTTTTAAATTCTTGAATATAGTTACCTATTCCTAATTGAATTGGACTTCTAATTAATAAATTATTAATACTATTCAATAATAAATTATTAAATAACAAAATTAACCTAATTAACTAATACAATTAAATTGGTTTTTAAATTCTTGAACACAATTACCTAATTCTAATTGAATTAGACTTTTAATTAATAAATTATTAACACCATTCAATAATAAATTATTAACTAACAAAATTAATTCAATTAACTAATAAATCTAGTTTTTTATTAACGTGTCTTACACATAATTAGTAGATATTAGATTCATTATTAATTACCAATTAATTTTTATATAATTTTTTTATTAATTTGTTTCATTTTATTATAGTATTTTATTTATAGTGAATTATAGGAACATGTCTTGCACATCATTATTTGAAATTGAACTTGTTATTAATCACCTCTGGTTTATATATATATATATATATATATTTTATTAATTTCATTTCATTTTATTTTAGTATTTTATTTATAATGAATTGCAGGAGTGCATATTTATCTTAATTCCATCAAATTACTAATTTATCAATTATTAAGAATCATATATAAAATATAATTTATATGTGTTTTACGGTTCTAGTAATAATAAATTATATATGGTGAATTATGATGATAAATTTATAGATTTATTGATTAAAATTTGATTATTCATTGTTTTGAATTTTATCATTTTAAATTTGATTGTTTATTGCATGTTTGTCACTTATATGTTTAATGTTTGTATTTTAATTGTATATCATTTTAAACTTAATTATTCATCATCTTGAATACGATTGTTCATTCATTGCATGTTCAATACTTATAACCAAATTTTTATTACTTCAAAAAATGCATAAATTTCATTAACGTGCGTGGATAAGTTTAAAAAATACTAATGATATAAAAAATAATATAATATTAAGATAAGAATATTATAAAATCAAATATAATAATATTATTTTAATTCTGTTGTTTAAAAAAGTGTATTTTGAACAATTTTTTTAATTTTAAAATTATTTTTAGAGAAAAATATGGAAATAAATATTTATTATATTTATCTTTTTATATATAAAAAATATAGTTATCTAGTTATAATAGAATTGAACTTCTAATTAATAAATTATTAATAATATTCACTATCAAATATAATAAATATTATTTTAATTTCGTTGTTTAAAAAGGTGTATTTTGAACAATTTTTTTAATTTTAAAATTATTTTTAGAGAAAAATATGTGAATAAATATTTATTATATTTATCTTATTTATATATATATAATATATTTATATAGTTCTAATAAAATTAAACTTTTAATTAATGAATTATTAATAATATTTATTAATAAATTAAATTATTAAATGATAAAATTAATCCAATTAACAAATATAATTAGATTAATTTTTCGGTAATTTTGTCTGTCTTTTCTACTCCCACTTTTATATATAGTATGATATGATATGATATAAGTTGACTTTGGTACATTGTCATAATCTTTAATTTTTTCAATATTTTAAATTTTATTTTATTTAATTTATTATTATTTTTTTCTTTACTGTATTTTATGATTTTATTAACGACTTAGTTTATTGCAATTCACTGAAATAATGTCATCATTTTTTTTAAAAGAAAAGTAATTTCACTCATTCAAACTAGCATATATATATATATATATATATCCGCTAAAAATTATAAAGCATGAAACAGTAAAAAATTCATAGTATTCAGGTTAAAAACATAATAATAATATAGCATAAAAGCATATAAATTGATAATATTATAGTGACTAAAATATCTATGATTTCAGTTCTATAACATACTGAAAACTATAATCTGATTTGTTATCTTTATCATATCAAATATATTTTGTTTATCTAAATCGTCTATACATAAATAAAATATCTATCTAAATTGGTTGGTTTTGTGTCTGGTAATGTGGGCAATTTCGAAATCTTTAAATGACCTCTTTCATCAATAAGAGTTTTTAGTATTGGGCTTTTTCCAAAAGAATATTTGGTCTATTATTTTTCATAATATTGTTTGGTCGGTATGGTGAGAATGCATTGAAATAGTCTTCATGGAGAGAGTTTTAAAATTTGAAATTTTTTTCTTTTAAAAATCTGAAATTTTTTTCTTTCTTATTGGATATCGATCCGAAGCTTGGATGCGAGCTATTGTAGGTGAAGGTGTTTACAAAATCAAGATTTGCTTTTATGTATTGATGCTATTAAGCTTCATAGACCACGTGTAACGGGGTGTTCTTCGGGATGCAGCAGTTAGTGTTCTCTTGTCCCTGAGGTGTGATGTCTTGGATTCCAACGCCACAGAGGTAGTTGCCATAAGATATGCTCTTTATATTACAATTAAACATAATTCTTCTCTCTTCCTAGGCATTATTTTTGAATTTAACTCAACTAATGCGATTGTTTAGCTATACAAGATGGATAACTCTAAACCGTGAGCTCTGCATAAAGAATTCTGTCTGATTAAAACTTTCAAGCAGAGATTAGAGATGATCCTCTTTGTCCATATGGAAGAGAACAATTTTATGACTAATTCTTCAGCTAAACAAAGAGTGTCAAAGGTTAGATGAATTTATAGCTTGGGTGTAGTTGTTGGCTTTCTAATTTCACTTAGCTTTCAACTTTTTCTGTTCTTCAATTTGACATATGGCTTGTTCATATCAATATTTCTTGATGTAATAGTTCTATAAATAAGGTTTTTCATCATTCAAAGTTTTTTGCTTTTGGTAGTTTTTCTCCATTTTTAAATAAAATTATATTAGTTTATAAAAAAAAAAAAGAAAAACAAAATGTCATAATAAGATGATAAAAAACTAAATGTCGCAATAAGGTGACGAAATCGTAAATAACAAAATAAATATTTTTTTTATTTATATATAATAATTACTTATTTTAGAAATAAATTAATAAAAAGAGATGTAGAGAAATGATTTCAAGCTAAAAATAACAAAAAAATCATTCATCCTTATTTAAGAAAAATGGGCAGCTAGAAAGAGAAACAAGAAAAAAGTTGAGAGAAAATGAGGTTAGATTTTTTTTTTTTTTTTTTTAATAAATTGACCACAACAATCAATAGGTATATAAGAGGATTTCAATTAGGTTGACACTCAAATAGCACTCTCATCATCTTAACTGAGGCCTAAATATAATAAATCAAATTGAAAAAAATACATAGTCTAAGAAAACAAAACTGGCTGAACAAGCTTAAAAAACAAAATGGAAACATTCTCAACCACTAAAATCATTACATCAGAAAGAACCACAAAAGGGAGGATAAGCAGCCACCTCTCAAGTGCAGAGCATGTAGATCCATGACGAGCAAGTGCACCAGCAACATAATTGCCTTCCTAGTAAAATATGTGATACCACAAATTGTATTTGAGAAGTAAAGTGTAAGCATCGAGTCCAAGCAGCGCGAACCTCCCATGGCACATCGCAACTTATGGACTTGAACATGTGGACCACATATGAAGAATCACATTCTAACCAAAGATTCTTCCATCCTCTATCTCAAGCCGCAGTAACTGCAAAGATAGTAGCATGAATCTGGGCCAAAAAAGCATAATTGATACATGTATTAAAAGCAAAGCTACCATGGGCATATCCACGATTGTTATGAAAAACTGCTGCTTCTGAAGGTCCTGGAGCTCCACTAGCGAAACCGTCCGTGTTACATTTGATCCATTCACCCGGAGGGGGCATCTTCCTATCAGAAATAATTTTTGGAGCTTTTGACTAAATGCCTCTTATGTTAAGTGCATGTAGAACATTGAAATCACTAATTGTATTGGACAGACAACCAGCTCTAAAATAATTACTCTCAATGGTCATACTCCAAATAGATCGAAGCACTGCCTTCATCTGCAGCAATCCTATTATTATGAATTTAATTTTTATGTTTTTAATTAATTTTAAGCCTTTTACTATTATTATTTTCTTATTGTACTTTCTTATCTATTTTGACTTTAGAACGTTGAAATGGACAACTACAAATATTGAGTAATTTTGCCGTTAAAATTTAGTTATGATTTATAATTATTAATAATTATTTGTTTATAATGCATATTTATATATAATGTAAAAATAATTAATTAAACGTAAAATTACAGTAAAAGAATAATTTTTTTCCAATGAAAAATTATTATAGATTGATACAAATATAAATAAAGAATATTTTATTTATTAAATATATTAACATTAGTTTTTTAATAAAAAATGGTAAAAAAATTTAACTTTCATAAAAGGTTAGTTTTTAATATAATAAAAATGGACAGTTGAAATTTCTAATAGTTAACTTTTACTTTTATTTATTAAACACTCAAATTATATTTTTAATTTATTATGTCACTAAAAACTGAATTAAACAAATATTCAATTCAGCTTTCGATTTATTGAAAAACTGGACGAAACGAGAAATTTAATTTTGTCATATATAGATGAAGACTTTTCTTAATTATGTAAATGCAATTGCTTAGATTTTCTGAATTTTGGGAGGTTTTGGGTTGAGTTTTGGAAAAATGCTTTTAATGAAAATTGCTTTTGTTCAGATTTATAAAAAAAACAATTTATAAAAAATTAAAATTTTAGAATATTCAACGGGAAATTTTAAACACTCAATTTGTCATATATATGACTGAGGCAAAATTATTCATCAAAACTCATATATATGATGCATGGTATTTATTAATGACATTGCACATCTGTAAATCGTTATTTGTGAATTTAACTCACCTTTTTATATAAAAAAAAAAAAACCGATATATATCTCTACGTAACTATTCTCAAAACTATTGATTTGATTATGACTTGAGATTGAATTTGTCTAATGTTAGAATTTCTACACATCCCAGAAAATCAAAATCAACAAGTTTTCTTCCTAGTAATTTATTCACCTAAACCTCTTATTAATCTAAATCAAGGTTTAATGAAAACCTCAATAAAAAATCTCTTCCACGAACTAGATTAATCTCACTATTTAAGATCAACAACTCAATATAACACTCAGGCATCATTAATATATATATATATATATATATATATATATAGCTTCCACATACAAGTCCCAGATAACTGATCAAGTTTCCATAAATACGAAATTATGAAACTGGAGTACACATATATAAAGTCTAAATTAGAATTAATACTATATTCAAATTTATTTTTCAATGAAAACCCAAATAAATAATTATAAAATTATCGTTCTTCAAGTTGTCAGGTTTTCAAAACTGTAGTCACTCGATCTATATTATAAATTCCATACTCCATTACTTATAAGATTAACATAAATCCAGAATGGGGTTTACAGCTTCTTCTTTCCTCGTTTCCTGTGTTATCACCTGCTTGCTCCACTCAGCTCTTCCGCTTCCATCCAATTTTGATCCTGTTTAAACACAATTCACAAATCAAGAATCCTTCAAAGCAGTCAAGAAATGATGATTCATACATAGGTAATCAAAGCAACAGCATGCATATTGAAAGACTAATTACTTAAGCTACAATTATGCTCTCATAACTTTGATCAGATTCAATTAATAGAATTTAATTATATAAAGTTCCTCTTGCATTGCTGTTGTTGTAAATTCCAAGTTAAAAATTAAAAGAACAAGCCTAACCATCAAAATAATCTTACACAGTTTGAAACTTTGGCAGCATTCAATTAGAAAATTCTTATCAACCCATAATATTTATTAATTAATCCTTTACCTCTCCCTATCTCTTGAGTTTTTTCTCAGTTCTGGTGTCCTCAAGATTATTATTGAGAGTAACAAGGCTTCTAACACAAATACTTGCAGAGACTGGCTTCTCAGAAGATATCAAAAATTCAACTCTCTTAACTACTCTCTTCTCTTCTAGATCATACCACACAAATTCACCATAGTTATCTGTTAATATAACTTCATCCCCAGTTCTTGAATAGCATAAAGGCTGCCAACGACATACATTCATCCCAAGCTCTATGCAGGAGAAAGAAATCAACTTAACCCATGCTTCCTCAACTCCATATTCTTTCATAATCCATATCTCAAGCTGTTCACCATGGACTGATGAATGACTGATACTAAGAAATCCACCCAGTTCAGCAACAATCGTCAAAGAAAGGTCTGTCTCTATATAAGGCAACATCAAATCGTTAAACTTCTCCTCTCCAAGATCAAAGGCCAGGATTCTTATATTTCCCCTGCGATTGTAAATCCAATGCAGAACGCCACCAAGATGAACACCCCAAGTATTAGAGCCAACAGAAAAATAAGGGAGGTCTTCGATGTCGTCAATCCTTCTTGAAGAATTAGTTTTGGAACTATAAATGAAAACCCTAGAATGATTTAGGAAGCCCTGTGGTCTGATTATAATCACCTTATAATCATCACTAGTTGCATCATAGCCAAATCCAAAAAAACTATATACGCTGTCTCTGGCAGAAAGAATCAGAATTTGGCTATTCCTTGTCCATGGATTCCACAAACTAATACATCTACCAATCTTCACAGCTAGCAAGCCATTGCAGGATCCAATCACAAAACATTTACCAGGCCCAAAATTCACATCTTTGAATTTCACAGGGCTCATATTTGAAGAATCCAAGTCAACTGCATAGAATGAACCCTCTGCTTTGGGTTTTCTGATAACGATGGTGCGAAAGGATCTGGTCTTAATGGATTGATTTAGATGAAGTTTAACAAATTCTGGGCTGTCGATTAAAGAGCAACATGTTTTAGACAAGCTTCTGAAACGCAAAAGAGTTTCAACTGGTAGCCAACAGAATATGTCTGGCAAGACATCACGTCGTATTATTGACATGGACATGGCTCTGCTGAAGGCCAAGAGAATATCAAGCCACGGCGGCGAGGGTTTACAGAGGTTTCGTTTTGAGATGAAGAAGAGTACTGGAAGACTTTTATAAATGTACGGCTTATATTCCTTAGACACAAAACTAAACCACACAACTTTTATTGAGATCTAATTCTACTCTATTTAAGATTTATAATCTTACGTAATTTTTTAACTGAGAATTTTATTTGGTTAATTTTTATGGAAAAATTGTTAGATAGACCGACTCTATATCATATTATTTAGAAAATAATCGAATCACATGATAATATATATTTTATTATTTTATTTTCATTGATAAATATGAATACAATATATATACATATCAATTTAGGATTGAATTAGTATATAAATAACATGATAAACTCGTTATATCCAAGAATTTCTCATTTTTTATGTTATTATTCTCTCTTTTTTATTGAATTTTCTTATTTTATGATTTAAATTAAACAGTTAATTAAATTAATTTAGGGACGAATATCAATATTGATTGTAATTGACCGAAATAATGTCATTAATTTTTTTTACTTGTTATAAATTAGATTTGTTTTTTTCTTTTTTTATTTTTTACAAATTGTATATATATTAGTTTTTTTTTCTGTTCTATACAATTCTCTTTATCATATATCATATCATCGTTATATATAAAAGTGAGAATAAGGGAAGGACAACCAAATTTACAAAAAGTCAATCTAATTATATTAGTTAATTTGATTAATTTTGTCATTTAATAATTTAATTTATTAGGGAATGTATTAATAATTTATTAATTAGAAGTCCAATTCCATTAGAATTATATTTTATTTATAAAAAAATAGGTAACTAATGTTAAAAAGAAAGAAAAAAATAATTTAATAAAAAAATAAAGAATGCATGATAAACAAATATAATGAACAATATAATTTGTATATAGTAAATAAATTAACAACTATAATGGGTAAGATAATTAATATAAAAATAAATATAATTAATAAGTAACAGCCATAAGTATTTAAATTAAATGTGACTTAATAACAATATATCATAATACATATAAAAATGAAAATATATACAAAATGATAATAAAATACTTACTACCTCTATTTTATATATAACTCTTAATAATAAATAAATTAATAATTTAATAGAATTGGAGAAAAATATACACTCATATAATTCACGGTTTTTTAACTAGTTTAACTAAAATGGATTTCACATCTTCGTATGTTTAACTAAAATATAAATTAGGATTAGCTTTGGAATACACAGGAGAAGAATACGAACCGGTTAACCGGTCTATTGAGATTTTATTTTAATCGGTCGATAAAAATTAGTTTTACACAATTACTAATCATTAATTAGTCCATTAAAATCAGTAAATCAATTCAAGGGACTTGTTTTTTCTGTTCAATTGTCATATTTTTATGTATTAATTAACCATTAAGTTAAACTTGCTAAAAATTTAAGAAAAATTCAATCATTTTAGTTTAAAAGCATTTAACCTGGGTGCGGTAAATTTTCTCATTGTTCATCTCATATAATTTTTAGCAGATTTATATCTATATTTCTATTAATATATTGCTCTTGAAATTTAAAAATAATTACTATTCCTTGAAAAAAAAGTTTGATTTGGCCATTTAGGATGAGAATTAAGGGTGGGTCTCTTATAATTAGGAATTAGTGACCTTGACACTACACACTAAATCGGTTAAATATCCCAAAATTTTCCGGGTTTTCAATGTTTATTTATGTGTGTCTTTATAGATTGAACGCAAATTTGAAGCAGTAAATTAACCAAAACAAAGGAGCCACTAAAATTTTATTTGATTAATGGGAAGTGGAAGCTTATTTACACTACTTCACAATCAATTTCGCAGACCAAGGTAAACTCAAACATTATGCAATGCCTTATTTTGAGTGGGTATATGATGCAAGGGAAGACATTAATCGGCCATACTTTGGTTCCCTTTTGGAGCTTTGCTTGATTGATACTATTCCTGTTGATATTACAATGGAAACTATGCTTTAAGGCTATGCTCGACTTGTACTACGAATAAGAAGGCCAAATCGATAGGGTTTTTGAAATCTTACTGTACCTAGGCATCAATTATGGGATGTAAGGTTTATATTTGAGCATGCAATATATGATATGACAATTACATCAATCAATATGAATAAAATAATAAAATATATCAGTATACAAATGATACAGTAAACTTGGACTATCTCCAAATTTTCTTCAATGTAGCCATCTTTTATGAGTTGGGGCAGTTAATCTCACTATTAACAGAACAACTCAATATAACCCCTCAGGCACCTTTAACATAAAATAAGCTCGAAAGAAACATAATGCAGAATCCGAGCTTCCACACGTCAATCTTAAAAGCCACCACAAACAAACTACAACTTCACTTAAATATATATAAGTTCTAAGAAAAATTCTTAGATAGACCGGATCAATTATACTAATATAATCACATAATGATATATATTTAATTATCTGAAAAATTCTTAGATAAACCATATCTAATATATTATCCGTAGACCAACCAAATCATATAATGACATGTATTTAATTGTTTTATTTTTATCAATAAAAATAAAACAATTAAATGTATATCATAATATGATTGGTTTGGTCTAATAAACATGGTTTATCTAAGAATTTATCTGTTTGCTTTATTTTTATTTTTACATCTATAAAAAAATAAAACAATTAAATACATGTCATTATTTGATTGGATTGATCTATGGATGATGTGGTAGATCCAATATACTAAGAATTTCTCCAATTCTAATTTAGAGTTAATACTACATACAAATTTTCTATTAAAACCCAGAAAAAGTAAGTTCTAAATATCATTCTTCAATGAAATTATTCAAAACTGTAGACACTCAATATATATTATCATTCCGCACTCCATTACTTATAAATACTAACGGTTAAAGCATTAACATAAAGCCAAAAGGGTCCTCAGACCGTGCGTCAAAAACTGCCCCTTTCCGCGTTGTTTCCTGGGTAATCACTTAGGAGGTGATTGGTTCATACAAAAAATAGATGCGGATGAGAATGATAACGAGTGATTCACATTGCTAATGTTTGGTTAGGAAAAAAATTAATAGAAATAGAAATGTGATTTCTCAATCAACGAGAATCACTCATTCTCTTCTCCCCTATAAAATAAAAATTTTATTTTTATAGAAATCAAGTCTAATTAACTAAATATAAATTATAATAATTTTTTAAATTTTTTAATAGACTCTTAATTAATGTTAGAAGATATTATAAAAAATATATAATTTTAATAATAATATTTTTTTAATAATGATAAAATTAAAAGTGTAATTGTTTTAAATAAATATAATTAATATATAATTTAAATTTAAATAATTTAAGAATCTAAACTATATTATTTTATAAAAATTATATTATCTTACAGTTGATAAATAAATTTATATTTCAAAATAAATGTATTTATATAAATATAATAATTTAATAAAAAATGTATAAGTTGAATTTTATTCTCAATCCCCATTTCTTAATAAAAATGAATCAAAACAACACGTTAAAATCAACAATTTCTATTCTCATTCCCCTTTCCATCCTCACACTTGAATCAAATGGTTCTTTAGTCCACTCCGCTCTTTTGCTTCCATTCAATTTTAATCCTGTTTAAACACAACTCACGATTTAAGAATCTCTCATAGGACTTATAAAGAAATTATAGGATGATACGTAATGGTAGTCATAAAAGCAACAACAAGTCAATAACAAGGTATATCTATGTATGTATGTAGGAAGTCCAATTAAGCTACAATTATATATGCTCTCATCACCTTCAGATTCAATAGAATTTTGACCATAGAGTTCCTCTTGCATTATTGTTGCTGTAAATTCCAAGTTAATAGGTAAAAGAAGAAGCTAAACCATCAAAATAATATTATACTGCATTCATGT
Organism: Balakata baccata; assembly: GCA_949630135.1. Classification (NCBI taxonomy): domain Eukaryota; kingdom Viridiplantae; phylum Streptophyta; class Magnoliopsida; order Malpighiales; family Euphorbiaceae; genus Balakata; species Balakata baccata. The sequence continues at coordinate 7,714 of CATIWF010006421.1, read as the reverse complement.
TAGTGACTCACAGTTTGACATCATTCAATTAGAAAATTCTTACCAAGACATAATATATATATATATATATATATATATCATCTTTACCTCCTTAATTTTCTTCTTCTATTGCATTTTTCACCAGTTCATGCATTCTCAACATTGTTAATATTGAGAGGAACAAGGCTTCTAACACAAATATTTGCAGCGACTTGATTGGATATCAGATAAGTTGAAGATTTGGCTAACTCATGTCTCTTAACTGCTTTCTTCCGTTCTAGATCATACCACAGAAATTCGCCATAGTGATCAGTTAATATAACTTTATCTCCAGTTCTTGAATAGCATAAAGGGCCCCAGTGATAGAAATACCTCCCAAGATCTGTCCAGGATAAAGAAAGCAACTTAGCCCATGATTTCTCAACTCCATATTCTTTCATAATCCATATCTCAAAGCGGTCATGATTGGATGGACAGCTGATGCTAAGACATCCACCCAATTCATCAAAACTCGTAACAGGAAGACCCCCATTACCAGGCAACATCAAATCGTTAAGCTTCTCTTCTCCAAGATCAAATGCTAGGATTTTCATATTTCTACTGCCTCCATAAACCCAATGCACAGAGCCACCAACGAAAATGCCACCCCCAGTTTTTAAGTCAGTATAAATATAACGGTGGTCGAGGTCGAAGTCAATCCTTTTCGAAGAATTACTTTTCAAAGAATAAATAAAAACCCAACAGTGATTTTGATAGTGGTATGGTTTAATTATAATCACCTTGTAATCATCACTAACTGCATCATAACCAAATCCCGTATAACGAATTAGGCTGAGTTTGGCACTTCCCTGTCCATGGATTACACAAACTAAAATTTTTACCAATATTCATAGCAAGCAAACCATTGCAGGATCCAATTACATAATATTCACCTGGCCCAGACTTCACGTTTTTGAGTTTCACAGGGCACATATCTGAAGAATCCAAGTCAACTGCATAGATGGAACCCTTTTCTCTGGGTTTTTTTAATAAAGATGGCTTGAATGGATCTGGTCTTGATAGATTGATTTAGATGAAGTTTAACGAATTCTGGGCTGTCGATTAAAGAGCAACATGCTTTCGACAAGCTTCTGAAAAGCAAAAGAGCTTCCACTGGTAGCCGACAGAATATGTCTGGCAAGACATCAAGTGGTATTATTAACATGGACATGGCTCTGGTGCAGGCCAGGAGATGAGGAGAATATCAAGTCACAGCGGCTAAGGTTTACAGAATGACTGAGGAAGACTTCTATGAATGTATGGCTTTTACTCCTTATATACGAAATTGAAAGTTTACCACACAACTTTTATTGGGATATAATTCCTACTTTTACTGGGATTTTTAATCTTTCGAATTTTTTTTAAACAAATATTTAATTCTTCACCTCATTCAATAGATTTATTAATGTTTTGAGGAAGTAACTTTTTTTTTTTTGGTCATCCCAAAGAACTTTTAACTAAATTATATTAATTGCGTGGTATCCACTGCGAATAACATTTCACGTTATTTTGTGATTGATGAATGAATTCAAGATCTGAATTTTTGCATAATCTCAGTCTTGAATCTTGATGTGTTTTATGCTGGTTGGAAGGTCTCTGTAGTATCCGCATTACTTTGTGAATGTCCTGACTAATTGTTCCATGATATGGTGAGGCATTTTTGTGGGTTTTTTTGCATGCTGAATTGCTGATCACATAACGTTCTGCAGACTCATGGTTGTGCTTTCCCAGCTAGTAGATTGGGACTTGAAGGAATTGGGATTTGATTTCAATTTCCTTCTGGGGATAAGCTACTGAACATTTTCTTTGGCGATTACTCTAGTTTTTCAACTAGGCATTGGAGCCAGAGCAGGAGATGATATTCTTGACAGGCTCTTTGCCGTGTGGGCGGAACAGAACACAGTTGACTAAGTAGTTCAAAATGATCAAAGTCCTTCAATTGAAAGTTGCCTTGGCCTCGCAAAATAGTTCATCATTAGGGTTTTTTTTCTTCTTCTCCAGTTTGATGTTGATAATCCATGAAATTGTGATCTTTGATTGTTCTACACAGAGTAGCTCAACATGGGAAGTTAGACAGGTAAATTATTATCTTAGATCAAGATAGTGCTCAGCTTGGAGAATATACTCCAACTATATAAATTGTAAGAATTCAATATTTTAAAAATTATTTGTAATATAAAATTATTTGAACTTTTATTTTATAACTAAAATAATATTTAAAATACTGAATTATTACAATTTATATAGTTGAAGTACACTCGGTGTAATTCACTTATTTTTCTGCCTTTTTTGAGAATTGTGCAGTGAAATTATTAAGCCAATACAATATATATAAAAGTTAAATAGAAAAAGAGAGAGAAAAAAGAAAAGGGGAAAAACATAATTTATAAATTTTTAAGGATTTTGGTATGATATGGCTAAGGTTAGGGTGATTTTGACATGATCTTCAAAACCCACTTTCTATGGTAAAAGTTCCATTGGCATTCAACTTCTATTTATCCTCTTTTTTCTTTATTAATTTACGAATAAGGTTATTGCATAAATAGAAGAGGAAATTTCACTAGACTCCAATTTCTAACTTTTTATTTTAAAAATATTTGTAGCATTTTCTTTTTTATTTTTACTAAATACTTTTTTCAGTTTTAGCAAATATATTTTTAAAAATACCTTTTCAATATTGTTCAGGCTTCTGCGCCACCTCCATCATACCCCTTTGTTTGCCTTCAGTTAACAGAAATTCTCTCGTTCTAACTTTACCGTTTTCTTATCAGATTGGGTCTGCAAAGTGAAAACCTTGATAGTTGATATTATTTTTTTTATCTGAAGAATACCTACTGATATTTGATAGTATTCCTGCTAGAGGCGAAGCAAGGAAACGACAGTATTTATTTGCCTGTAATTGTTTTGGCTTAAGATTTAAAGATTCCTGAGCTTGATATCTTTCACCGTCGGAGACTCTGTTGCAGCATTTATTTTCAAGTTAGGCGGAAAACCACATTGTTTATAATTTTTTTCGTTTTTTAATCTTAGCAATTTCTTCAATGATTTTTGAAGTCGAGGGTTTGCTCAAATATTTTAGTTAAGAAGTTTATGGCTAATAAGCCCAATTGGGTTCAGAAAAAAAAAAAAAAAAAGGAGAAAAAATTTCTTGTATAGTGTTTGTTCTATTTATATAGTGCTGTAAATTCCTTTGGCTTTGGGTAGATTTTTAGTGTTTATTAGTAAACTTTTGTAACGGTAAATATATGGTAAACTTAAGATAGATCTTTGATAAATTTTAGGTAGATTTCAAAAAAAATTTCAATAAATCTTAGATAGATTTCTAATATATTTTCAATAAATCCTAGTGATGGTAGATATTAGGTAAACTTTGAATAGATTTTTGGTAGATTTCTAGTAGATTTTGGATAAATTTCTAACAGTAGACCTTGAATATTCTTTTAGTGTAGTTTGAACTGACTTTTGAATGTAGGTATTATTATAATATTTTTAGATGTTTTTTATTTTTTTTAAAAAAATTTAAGTGTATAATTTTTATAATATTTTTGGAGTTTTTTTTAATTGTTTTTTTTATAAATTTCCCTAAATAGAATGAAACTCAAACCGAGTTCTGATTCTAAATATGAAAATTGGACCTCAGGAAGTGATTTTTTTTTTTTCAATCCAAAAAGTAAATTGACAAAGTAATATTAAGATCTGAGTGGGAGACAATGACAGCACATTTTGCATTCCCACTTTAACAGCAAGTCAAAAGGTTATTTGAAAGTGCAAGTGAATTCAAACCCTCCCATTACCATCAATTAGTCAACCAAATACAAAGTCAAACATCTTCTAACATATCCAACTCCAAGCTGAACACAAGCCCAGTCCCTGCTTTTCATGATTATACTTTGGTATGCTTGCTGCCCATGGTCTACATAAAAGGGCAATTTCGTCTTCAATATACTAACGTAAGACCAGCGATTAATGCATAGGATTATATACGTAATTAGCCTAATAATGATTAAAAAAAATCGCCCACATCACAGTTTTTTCCTGCTGACCGTACAACACCATGCACGCTCATGCACCCTCTTTCTACATAAAGTTGCTATTTAAGATTCTCATCATTCATAAACACAGACCCATCTCTCTTTTCTTCATTCTTGAAGCTTCAGCTGTTTCTTTCTCTGTTAGGGTTTCCCAGGGGCCTTATTGCAGAGCCATTTTGGCATTCTGTCCACCTCCATGAATAATATAGCTAGAATTAATGCATGCTTGGAGGCGGCCAGCATGTCAAACTGGCTCTGTAAATTTCTCCATGAGAGACTCCCTCAAAGATTTATTAATTCCAATTCCCCTTTTGTCAGAACATGATTATTGAAGCTGTTTGCAATTTATCTCTCATGCAATCAAAAATTCTTTTCTTCTTTCTTTTTTACGTACTTCATATCATTACTCTTACCTCAGGAAATTGATGGTCTACAAATGTGTACAAATTCTTACTCTTATATTATTGATTGATTGAAATCTTTCACTTCTTAACGATTGAAAGATTCTTGCAGAATCGTTTTCCCCAAGCCAATGTATTCACATAACATTCTATCGTTGGATTGGTCCATCATATACTGCATCGACTAAGCAAATTGAGAAATTTCCTACTCGACTATATGCATGCTGGTGAGACCACAGTAATCCCATTTCTATATTAATTTAATTAATTGATTAATTGCCTGTTCATATAGTTTTTCATTTTTTTTTTTTCACTTGCTCTTATTTCTTCACTTCTTCACTTCTTTGAAAATCCTTATAGAGGAAACTGAATTTCCCACAAGCTAGCTTGTTCATTAACTGGTTTTCAGTCAAAGAAGCCATGTAGTCTGCTATCATGCTCAGCTCATTATACATACCTTTACTTGGCATTCTTCTAAAATACTTCACCAGATTTGCTAGCAAAGTTAATGCAAGAAACACAAATTTTGTATAAGATAGAACACGTAGCGAAACTCAAAGTCAACAAAAAAAAAAAAAAAAAAAAAAGGCAACCCATGTATTTTATTTTCCTTTTTTCCTGATAAAAAAGGCAGCCCATGTTTTGATTGTAGTAGTATTAATTTCACTTTTTGCATATGTTTTGAACTTTTACTTTGTAGATGTAATGATGAATTGTCGCACTTAAAAGTTGGAGCTATGATTTCAATTTATACATGCTTTCTCCACTCCAGTACTGCAGATGGGTTTAGTGCGGTCCTGAGATCAGCTTGCAATATTTGTAGGCTTTGGATTCCCCAAAGCATTATATATATATATATATATATATATATATATAGTGGCGGAGCCACATTCAATTAAGGGGGCTATAAATTTTTAAAATGCATGTAATAGTATGAAAATTTATACTATTTTTAATATTTGCGTTACAAAAAAAAATAGATATGGGGCAATTAAGTGATGTTAAAAAATGGATTTAGATGAATTATAATTAATTAACTAAAAAATATATATACTTAATAAATAAACATATATTTCTAAAATTTCATTTTTTAATGATAAACATTTAATTAGTGGAGACATAATCCTATCACTAAGGTCCATTCTTTGTGGATGAAGTCTAAATTAAGAAATTATACTTAAAAAAACTAGATGATACTCGTTGGAATTTTTATTATGACACCTTATTAAATTTGATTTTAAACTTTTTTTTTATCATTTTTTATGTTTTAGAATATATTGTGAAAAATGGTAATACTTCGAACCAAAAGGCTGAAACTAATGAGATTTTAGATTTGGTGCACACTTTCAATTTTGCATTTACTTTGTATTTAATAAAAATTTATTGGGAATGACAAATGAGCTATTATTAGTGTTGCGGAGAAAGAATAAAGATATTGTAAATGCTATGACTCAAGTTAAAATTTGTAAAGATTGAGTACAATTAATGCGAGATAAATGTTGTGATTTTTGTTAGAAAAAGTCATATCATTTTGCTCTAAAAAAAGATATTGATATTTCTAACATGAATGATATTTATATGCTCAATGGAAGGTTTCGGTATAAACCTCAAATAGTTACAAATTTACATCACAATAAAGTGGATTTATTTTATAGTGTCGTGGATATGCATCTTCGAGAACTTAATGATCAATTCGCTGATATAACTACTGAATTACTACTTTGTATGAAATATTTTAGTTCTAATAACTTTTTACAGCTTTTAATAAGTAAAAGTTAATTTGCTTTACTCAATTTTATTCAAATGACTTTTCTCAAATTTAGTTGCTAGCACTTGACAGTCAATTTGAAATTTATATAATTGACATGTACTCTAGTAATGATTTTATAAACTCGAAAGATATTGAAAGTTTAGTTAAGAAATTAGTTGAGACAAGAAAATATATTGTGTATTTATTGATCTATTTACTCATGAAATTAACATTTATTTTATCAGTTGCAATTGCTACTATAAAAAAGGTATTTTCTACAATGAAATTTATGAAAAGTCGTTTGCGTAATTGGATGGAAGATGATTGAATAAATGACTAATTGATTACATATGTTGAAAATAATGTTTTTAACAATATTGACAATGAGTTAATTATACAACATTTTCATAATATAAGTATTCGTTTAGAATAATTATGAACTCTGATTTTATTTTTATATAGTTTTATTTATAATATTTTAAAATATTTTTTATTTTCACAATTATTAAATCTAGTTTTATATTTTTTTAATGGATAATATTTATCATTTTTTTAAAATTTATTTATGTATCAATAATTTAATTGAATCGTAAAAAAAATTAGTATATAAAATTTAGCCTCCTAAATCAGGAGGCCTAGCTCCGCCACTATATATATATATTTTTTGTACATTCCTCACCATACATATGGCAGTACTCTCACATTCTTAGAACTATATAATTAAAGATGATGAGAAATGCGACATACCAAATTGTGGGAATACATATCAATTGGGTAAAAAAAATCAAATTTTGAATTTGTAATATTAATTAAAATTTTTTAATTGAAAACTTATTCGATTAAGTCTCTTGAATTCATAACTATCAAGCGCAACATCTAAACTCATCAAATTCTAATAAGAAGAAAAAAAAAAGATTAATTACTCATTTTTGTAAAAATTCTCTCTTTCTAATTGTGGCTCAACAAACAATCAGATTATAAGGGCCGAATAGTCACAACTATAGCATTTCTCAACTCATATTTATACAACATTTACCATATTATATATACCTTATGTAGAATCACCACTTACTACAAATTTCCTTTCAAAGGTCTAAGATCAATATTCTTAACTTAATTTGATTTTCATTCCATTCCTCCATAATGATCGATGTATAGTGCCACCGGTTGAGTAATTTGTATTTTACTAACTTTATCAACTCTTATCATGTTGTTACAGAACTTGTATAAATAGCCATGTAATATGTTATACAGATATTAATAATAGCAAAAGCTTCACATTTATATATGGTTAACCATTGATCCTTTTAAATATTGACAGTATAGAACATGATTAATTTTTAGCACCAGCTCTCAATTATTTTTCCACTCGTAGCTACTATTTTATACATAAAAAATATTAGAGAGAATGGAACTGTATGTCAATTTTAGTATAAATACCAGTTTTTTCGTTTTAATCTATGACTACACACAGTGATGAATTCCTGAAATAACATTAAAGTTATACAAGATAC
>CATIWF010006418.1:0-18730 GCA_949630135.1 Balakata baccata | reverse complement strand
TTAAATAAAATATATCATTTTTAGTTGCAATTAGTTAAGTTTAACCAAAAAAACTAAAATATGATAAATTAGTAAATAAAATACATAAAAAATATTTTTAAAACGGTCATAATATTTTTATACGCTCATGAAGTTCTGCCTCGTAGTGTTGTCTAATTTTTTCTTTTTTATTTTAGGAAGATTTTCTTTTATATATATATTTATTTATTTATTTATAGACGTGGGAACAAATTTATAATCAGTATTCAGTAGCCACTTTTTTCTTTTTTATGAAAAAGTTAGAGTAACACGTTGCACGCTTTGCTAACATGCACCCTTACATACGGTAGCAAGTACCCCTAGCAAAACTCGCCGACGCTAACACCAAACACTTAAAAGGATAAATGTGTAAATGCTAATAAATTTTTTCATTTTATTATAATTTAATTTTAAATTTTTTAATTGTAATAAATTATTAATTAATTTTTTGAAAATGTTATAATTTGATATAAATTAAAATTTTAGTAAAATAAGGTAATACATCAATATATAAATATGTCTCATCAGCATGTTATATTAGCCGATCAATATATTATATCAGTTTTTTTATTAAAATTTTAATTTTAGTATCCAATTGTAATATTATTAAAATATTTAACATTAATTTAAAATAATTAAAATATTTGATACTAATTTATAATAAAATGACATTAGCCCAAAAATAGATTAGATTATTGAGCGCTCATTTTCTATATAATGCGCATCCCCGGCGCACTTTGTCCTCATGGACTAGCTCGTCAAGCCTTCAAGTGATCCATCACACTGTAGTAATACATAATTATACGATTTATAAAACAAATAATGATAATCGATCTAATTTTTTAATTCAGAAGAAAGAAAGAAAAAAAAGCAAAAAAACGAAGAAACTTGGTTCATGCTTTTTCTTCGACGACCCCAACACCCCTCTTTAGATTTAGATCATCCATAAAGCTTCCTCTGTCCAAATCCACCAAAACCCACGTCAATTCTCCACAAATCTCCATTATCCAAATCTCCAAATCTCAAAAGCTCTTCTCTTTTACTCAATCTACACAGATTTTAAAACAATATATCTGGGGTCTTCTCTTCTGTTTCTATCTTCAGTTCGCATAAGCCATATAAATATGTTTACTCAGTTCTATTGTTAGCTTTCTTGTGTTCTTTCCGCTTCTCTTGATGTTATTTATGAGTCTAATGCAGAAAAATACAGAGACACGTACGTGAATTTGTGCTTTTTTCTTGCTTGATGGGAACATGCAGTTGTCGTTTCGATTTATAATTTGGATTATATACACGTGGAAGAGGAGGAGGGATCTTTGAGGTAAAACGATGGCGAATCAAGTGGTGAAGATGAGAAGAGAAACGATTACAGCATGCATGACATGTCCTCTCTGCAATAAGCTATTCAGAAATGCCACCACCGTATCTGAATGTCTTCATACGTGTTAGTCTCTCTCTTTCTCTTGAGAAGTTTGATTTTTTAATTTTCGACCTTTTTTTTCATAACCCCAAGTCTTCCATGATTTTGCTCTTTGTATTTTTGCATTGTGGATAATCTGGGAGGGTCTGCTTCTCGTTTGAAGCGTTTTTGTTTATCTTGATCTGGTTTGGTTTGGTTTGTCTTTATTGATTTTGACGTGGTTGTTTCGTAATTGGACTGTAAGACTGTGGCATTTAGTACTCTTCGTGGCTGGGCCAGTGTCAATGAGTTCCCCATCTACCTCTCTTTTTCTTGGATTATGGAAGACCATGCAGCTGATAAAGTAGTGATCATAACAGTAAACAAGTTTTAGAGCTTTGGCTTGATGGGATCAAAGCCTAGTGTTGGGCCAATGGGCAATAGTATTATTATGGAAACTCTAAATAACAATAGCTTCGAGGTTCTCTTTCTGACTGTGATAGAGTTTTGGTTGCAAATTAGTTAATTAATTAATGCTTAGTAACTGCATAAGTTCTTTAACAATACTGTCTAATTTTATGGTTTGATTTGATGAAAATTTTCAATATAATATTCACAAATTAATTTTGGGTGAATGCTGCTTCTAAAGACTAAATATTGGTTAATTTCTAATTCCTTATTCTCATTTTTGAAATTTCATTCAGTTTGCAGAAAGTGTATATATCAGAAGATATCAGATGAAGGACTAGATTGTTGTCCAATATGTAATATCGATCTGGGTTGTGTTCCATCCGAAAAATTAAGGTCAGATTCTTCTCCTACCTGTAGCTCTGCTTCTCTTTCTCTCGCATATTATTACTGCAATTAGGTTGGACCATATCTAACAGTGCAGAACTGGTAGCTTCGAACTAATAAGAATATTGCCTCGTGATTGCAAATTTTTGGAATTCTTTACTATTGATTGGTTTAAACAAACGTTGATTTCATATATATACTATTATTTCATAATTTGAAGATAAGATTCCATCTTGCATGTGGGTTTCTTAAATTTAAAAGCTGTGAGATGATGGATTTTAGGTCCATGCCCATGGTTGTGCATATAAGTGTTGCTGACTTCATCAGACAATGTTTTATATCTTTGATTATTCAATACTTGAAAATGAATCATAACCATAATATGTAGTTATGTTTAATAATCATGTATCAGATTCAGCTTAATTTGCTTGACAAATACCCAATTTTGTCCTTATTATTTAAGGTCAATGGTAAAATCTTGAGCTTTCAGTGGACATATCTATTCATATTCCCTTTTCCAGCTAGGACTGCTAGTTGCTGGTTCTTAGACCATGATCGTGTCTAGTGACTTCTGGGCTAAGAATTTAAAAAATGATAGTGAAAAAAATGATGATGGTAAATTTTTCTAAAGGTTGGTCTATATGATCTGAGTTTGATGAATTGCAAAATCATGATTTAGTTTGGGAAAACCTCACCAGGAAAGAGCGTGTGAACTGTGAAATGTTGTGAAATTTTGCAGCAATTTATGATCTGGCTTATAATGTTTCATTTCAAACTGTTAATATGCTTGCAAGAAGCTGAAGTTTTGCTACAAGCAATTACATTAAGCATGTTGAAGAAAAGAAAGGGAAAATCTGCAATAATAAGTGTATGCATTTAGTTCCAGCTTAATTGTTTGAGAGCCAGTGTAAAGAGTTGGCCATGCCAAGAAAGAAATGTATTCCTGGGAAAACAAGTCATCATCTTGTCTTGTATGTTTTTCTTAGCAATTTGGGATTCCAGCACTTACCTACATTTTCTTAGGCAGTGGTGTTGATTCCCTTACCTGCATTTTCTTAAGCAGTGGTGTTGATTCCCTCGGCATATGGTGCCAAACTTACTTTCTTGTTGGTGCTTTTATTTGTTAGGATGGCTGAACCTGTCTATTATACTTGTATATTGGTTTATCTTACTGGTGCTACTGTTCCGTATTATTGAGGACTGATGAGAATTCTACTGGTACAGCCTTTTGTCAGTGAATTTTGGAGTGGAAGGGATTGATGTTCGTACAATGACTGATGCAGTATACATTGCTGAGATATATATTGTCTTGAATTGAACCTCTTATTTGAATCTGAAGGGTTACAATATTTTTTATTAAGCACAGCTGCGCATGCATCATTTAGACTGTAGAATGCCTGAAAATTTTGATACAAAAGTCTTTCTTTTAGAAATTATTCGAATTGAAGCATATTGCCAATATATGGTAATCAGGCCAGACCACAATTTGCAAGATGTGAGGGCCAAGATTTTCCCATTCAAAAGGAGAAAGGTAGAGGCGCCTGAAGTTGCACCTTCAGTTGTATTACCAGTTAGAAGGAAGGAGAGATCACTTTCATCATTGGTGGTCAGTGCTCCCAAGGTATCAACACAGAATACAACAACTGGAAGAAGAACAAAACCTGTGCAGAGAAAAGCAACAGCTTTGCGAGGATCCAGTTTTCCTATTGAGAAACACATTAAAAAGGAGGAAGAGCATCTAGAGAATTCAAGTTCTCCTGAAACCATAAAAAAGTTCAACCAGAACTCAGGGCAGGTAAAAAAATTCAAGTTTTCCAAGTACTTGCACTGAATTTATTGTCATAGGGATGCCAACATGTCATCTAATTTCTTCACCGTGCTTTGAGAATAATTGCCAGCTTGCTTCATACTATTGTTATATTTCAGACAAAAACATAAAATTTGTGCAGAATTCTTCCTCTGCGGAGACTGGCCATTTTGCTCCTAATAATGAGCAGGTGAATGGTGCTGAATCATGGGATGGTAAATCAGATCTCTGGCAACCATTAAATTGTTTGGTGGAAGTTGCAAGTAGGACCAAGTCTTTTAAGTCTACATCACAAGTTTCTGATATTAAATTGGAATCTACTCATGGTCCTGACAATGAACCTCAAATGCGTAAAACCAAATTTAGGGAAAGCAAAGACAAATCAAAAGTAGAGTATGAGAAGGATAAGACATCAAGTGTCCCCTCAGATCTAGCAGGACCCAAAAGGTTGCGCAGGATTCGCCGAAAGAAAGCAGCAATTTTCAGGGATTTGGGCATTTCATCCCAAGCTGTGCTAGATGCTGCCAGTACAAAGCATAAGAGAAGAGCTGGCACAGTTTGGTTTTCACTTGTAGCTTCTGAAGACCAGTGAGTATCCTTTTCAAATTCTAACTTCAAAAAAAGCAAAAAACAAAAAAACTTAGCTACAATATTAGAAATTCAGGATGTGTTTGCATGAAACTTTATTTTGGTTTTATTCCTGCTTATTTTATATCAATTTTTTTTCAGGGAAGGAGGTGCACCTTTGCCACAAATTCCTACAAATTACTTGAGAATAAAGTGAGTTCTTTTTGTTTCTTGCTTGTTGCATCTTGTTATGATCCCACTTGCAAGGTATGGGACTTATCCCATATTGGAAAACTAAGAAAATGATGTGAGGTTTATATGGACTTAAGACTCTCCAACCTCTTGAGCTAGCTTTTGGGGTGTGGTTCTCCCTAAGTTCATATCAAATGGTATTAGAGTCATCCATCATGTCTCTTAGTGCAATCGTGCGGCTTGGGTAGTGACGCCAGCATAGTAATGTTCACTCGGGACTAAGAAAGATCTAGTGCACAGTTAGCCCGTGTGGGTGTTGGGCTACAGAGCATGGTGGATTGTTATGATCCCATTTGCAATATATGAGACTTGAATCCCAAATCGGAAAACTAAGAAAATGATGTGAGGTTTTATATGGACTTGGAGCTCTCCAACCTCTTGAGCTATCTTTTGATGTATGGTTCTCCCTAAGTTCATATCACATCTTTTCTTGCATATTCTGAATGAATTGATTTTGTATATTTTTGAGTTTCTTAGTACCTAAGTTCTCATATAAATCTAATGATTTCATAGAAATAGTTGGCAGTAACCTCATGATATTATACCTTGTAAGTTTATTTTTGGTGATGTAGATATAACTTTATATTAGAGCTATGAACCCAACAACCCTCTTTAAGATTATTAGATCTCTAAGTTCAGCCATACTATATATGCACATGTAAACCAACTAATGACTTTCCACAAGATCCTCTCTGGAAATTTTGTACTAAAGATAATTTGGTTTTGAATCAGTTGTTAGAGTGCATCGTTTCCTTTTTATTTCCAGTAATGCTTGAGGCTACTTTGACATTAGTTTGGGAAACTTTTTAGTGGTAAAGGGGAAAGCAATTACCTTATTTCATTCTGTGGCAGGGATGGAAATTTACCTGTTTCTTTTATCCAGAAGTACCTGATGAAGAAACTTCATCTTGACAGTGAAGCTGAGGTGAGAGAAGCTTTCAAAAAGATGTCTCTTTGGATAACTTTTAAATCAGGAACCATCAATCTTGAGTGTATGTATGTGTGTTTTTTTTTTTGCTTTTTCTGAATTCAAGGAATCAGCCTTATCCATGTATTCCTTATTCCATGCAGTTATATATGGTTTGTTGTTATTCATATAATTATATACAACTACAAAAAAAAAAAAAAATTGTCGTTTGTAGACTAATCCAATTAATCAATGACATATAGACTAATCTAATTATATAAATCAATGTAAATAAAACAATTAAATACGTGTTGCTGACTAATTGGATTAGTCTACATATGATATGGTAGACTAAATCTACTTAAGAATTTCTTATACAAATACACATCTTTTATTGGATTGCTATTAATCTTCAATTACTTGTCACTATTTGACTTTCATTCATTCCTCATAAAATTTGAGCAAAACTATAGATGTGACACATTTTTTTTAGAAATTTAGTTTGTGAAGTTTGCTGCTTTTTATTAATAAAATAGCCTACTTAAGTGAATTGAGCAAAAGAAAAGAAGTGCTTGTTATTGGTAATCATTTTTGTTAGTTATTTTATTGGTGTTGTTCCAGGTGGAGATCAAATGTATGGGACAAACAGTGATTCCTACATTATTGTTGTACAATTTAGTTGATCTTTGGATACAGACAGCATCAACATCAGAAAGAGTAGCAGCATCCATTGGTTCCTCAGCAAAGGATTTTGTGATGGTGCTGACTTATGCTCGAAAGGTCTCAGATTCTGAATAATGATCTTTCCAAATTTCTGCACTCACATCTACATCATTAACCAAAATTGAGATTCATTTTCTATGTATACTATGCATTCAATTTCTGCAAGTTTCCCTCTACGGCATTTTGCAGCAGGCACCCTGTACCTTGTGCTCTGCAGCTGCAGTGTTTCAGGGAATTGAAAAGGGGATAGGTTCTACTTGTTGCTGAATACCATCTTATGAGAAACATTTGAGTTGTATCAACACAGTTTTCTCGGCTGCAACGTTACACGTGACAGATACTAAAACAGACAATGCACCTGTTACAGTTCATTTAGAAACTACTTTTCTTGATATGACTTCTCCAATGATCCAGGCTGAACTTCAGTTGCTCGAGGCAGAGATATGCTCGCTCAGGATCCAAGAATTGAAAGGATCTGCGGCGGATGCAGATGCACATTTTGGCGACTAAGAACGTATTAGTGAAACACATCGATATCAAAACATCAACTTGCTCTCCGTCTCATGGAAGTTGGCAAATAGCAAAATTGCAGACAGACATCCATTCTTAGTTGGATCCAGACACAAAGTCCTAGAGAAGAGACTAAATTTCTAATTTGATTAGTGGACGTCGAAAAAACTAATGGCAACTTTTGAGGTTCTATTATTGACACAGATCATTCCATTGATGCCATCATTGCCTTGTGCCAATTGACAATTAAACAAACTTTCTTCTAAAATCCATCAAAAGTTGTAAATTACCACCAGTTGAGATAAAATACTAGAGAAAGAAAGGTGCCTATAAATTTTGTTATGAATAGGCTCTTCTCTTTATTAAATATTATCCTTCACCAGAACCTCCCTTCTGATACCAACCCCAATCCGAACACCGCTACCCTCAAACACAAACTTGGCATGTAAGCAATATGGCAAATCTTAAATAATCAACGTAAATTCAAAAAATGGGATTTTACATGCACTTGGATCCTTCATGGTATGTTTCCATCAGATATCTGCAGCGAGCATTAGACATTGCCCAACCATCTCAAAACTAAACAGAACAGCTTAATTTTAACCAGAAAGCTCAAGCTTCTGATTAAGTGCTGCATGTCACGGAATAAATCAGATCTTATAATGACATCCGGACATACTTTAGGAAAAATGTTTTTGTAAATTTATGTCAGACAAATGGTATGCAATTATGTTACACTTGAATCTAGGTGAGGAAGATAGAAGGACAAACCATATAAGAAATGACCCCCAAAACAAATATCAAACTAAAACAGAGATTGTTGCTTTGAAAAATAAATGTAAGTCATTAAGAACACATAAAATGATCACAAGCAGATATTGCATTCCATAGGTCTGGTGGCAAGTTCACACACAAACTGTTACCATTGGCAAAATTTTGTTTTCTGCATCCCCACAACCACAAGGTCCTGAACCCCATTAGATGGTCAGACATTCTGGAAACATCCCTCAAATCAGATAACATACGAACTAGAGTTCAAAATCTCCTCTTGAAACATACTAAGAGAGGATGGTCTAGATATTACAATGGTCCAAATTTGGTTTGCTGGGTTATGCGGATTGTGACCCAAGTTAATTCTAATAATGAATGGAACAAGGAAGTTCAATATGAAAACTAGCTTTCAAATTTTCTAGTGAAAGATAAATAAAAGGCAAAGCATGCTTTAAAACTCTCCAGACGAAGACAGATAAAAGGCAAAGTACTGGCTTTGCATGACCAGTGACATCAATAATAATTGCTTTCCAACTTTTCCTTTATTAATTTCCTTCAATTCAAAGACTTTTACAAATTACATCCACCTTTACAAATTTCCAACTCAATGACCATTGATAGATTTTTAAGGGTAGTAATCATTCACTTTTCAAAACACATTGTAAGAGACTGCAAAATCGATAATTATAGTATACCAGAAAAAAAAAACCATTAACAAATATGCTTTTACTATGTTCCTGGAAAGAGAATTATCCAAACAGTTCTACTTTGAAGCATTTTTTTTTCTTCTAAATCTTGAACTCTAGCTATAAATTCAAGACTCTTCACCCTAATATAGGCTGATATTTGCATCCAGATCAAACATATATGCCAGATACACAGAAAATTCAGCATCTATACACTTGAAAATCGCAGAACATAATATTCACTCTATTCATACACAAAACTACATTACAAGTTGCAACCTGATGAACAGCTGGATAGAGAATTAACAAAAAGAGCCAAATGCAAGGCCATAGATCGAACTGTAAGCACAGTAAATACATAGACAATAAAAATATATGAGCTTCAAAATTCTGACGAATCATTTCTGTAACAAAAGCACTAATTTCATTAACCACACCCAAAAGAAGAAAACACAGTGTGGTAAATCAGCCACATATATTAACTCATTTTTCCACGGATTAGGAAAAAGCCTATACGGTGTGATTCACACTAGAAAATTTACAAAATAATATACTTAATGTCATTAAAAACAATAAGAAAATAGACAAAAATCCATATAATTTAATCATAAACAATCGCTACTCCCTATGAACCACCACGACACCATCCCGCAAATTCAGTGCTCCAAATATATCGCCTTTCGTATTGAACTCCAAATGAAGAAGAAAACAAATAAAAAACCCAATTCAATTCAGAGCTAAGGTAGAGAAGAAAAAACCTTAAATGCGAGTATAACCAGTTCTTGTGGGGCTCCCCACAACCGAAAACAATCCTCCGTCACTCACATCTTGCTCGTCCAGGTAGAGATCTTCAGTTCCCCTAATTGCAGCGTGCAAGACGATAATCGCAAGCCCAATCAAGATAGAAACCAAGACGTTCAACCAGACCTGAGTAAAAACCAAGGCGACGATAGTGATAACGGCGAGCACGCCCAGCACAACACGATCATCAATCTCGCGGTGGAAAATAACAAGCGGCTCATCGCGGAAGAAGTAAAGGAAAAACCAGGCGACGAAGACAATTAAGAAGACAATCATGGATAATGGGTGCCATAGAAGGCTGAGGAAGAGAATAAAGAGGATAGTCATAGTATAATTGACGCGAAAGTAGTAGAGGTTGCGCTTGATTCGAGCAGTGGCTTCGCCGAAAGAATAAGGGCGCGTGAAGGAGGAGATGTCAATGAGCTCGCGCCATGGGCGGCGCGTGGCGAAAAAAGCATGAGCAGAAGGGGTAGTAGCGCGTGAGATGAAGGTGGGTGGGGCCGTAGTAGAGGGTAAAGATCCGAAAGGGGCGCGAGAAGGCGCAGACATTAGAAACAGAGGAATAAAAATCGAGAGAGAGAGAAGAGAAGAAATTGAAGGATTTTGATTTCACAGTGGAAGCAGAGATAGAAGCAGCTTCAGCTTTCACTGAATTTCGTCTCTCTGTTTTCTGAATGCCTGTTTTTGGATATGTTTGTTAGAAAGGGCAGACCAAAACGATGTCGTTTACTTTTAACGGAAATTTAATAGGAAAAGTCTACCAATTCGTGGCAACCATCTATTTTTATGATAATCAATTTATTTTAAAATTATTTTTTTTACTTAATTATGGGATGCTAATTTATCACATTTTATTATTAAATATATATATATATATAAGCATTATTTTAATTGCAGTTTGTTTGGTCTTATTATTGTTAATATTACTATATTAGTATTGTTAAGTTGCTATTGTTACTTATTCTATTATATAATCGTTATTTGTTATTATATTGTTGTTATTGTTATTTTTATATTAAAAAGGAGATAATTACAAATTAAATCATATTATTTTATATTGAATCATTTCGAGTTTGAGTCGTTGAAATCATTTTATTTTAAAATTATTTTAGGTATCCAGCTGAAATACCTAACGAATTTAATAAAATTGAGTATTTATTATATTTTCTAGTATAAAAGATTACTTTATTTGTTTCTCATCTGAAAATCAGATCATCTTTAATAATAGATTATAATTATATGTTATTATTTTAAAATTATAGAAAATTGCAACGATAAAGGCAACACAGTATTCAGAATACAAACAATTGGAATTTTTTTGGTTTTTAATATGGTATTGGAATTAGTCCAGCTAATCTATAATGTGTCGGGTAAGACCCCGAAAAGCAGCTAACTGTTTTATTACATATCATTAAAAAATTTGTATGTCCTGATATCTTCAATGATAAACCTGACAGCACCAATGCAACCCAATATTGCCACCACTGAGAACCACACAGCCATTGCAAAATTAAGGAGCTGCAATGAAACACGAAGTACAGAGTTTTCAGGCATTCTTCCAGCTTTCAGATATGATATGGCAGGGAAGACAAAATCTAGCGGAGTGAACCCAATGGCACCACATATGGACACAAAGTCACCAAAAAAGGGCATTGCTGCAGCTATAAGAGTGATGAGAACAATGTAAATTGAGGTAAAAGCCAGTCGAATTAGGCAGTTTTTAACAGGGATTTGACTAGCACTAGCAGTTTTGCTTCTCGTCAACTTGTCCTCAAAATAAGCATATGTAGGCCTGCAATATATCTAAATACAGAAAATTAATTCAAGCATTAGTTATACAGCTACTTTATAACTCTTGCGGAAGTGTTTTGCCACCATTTAGGGTTCTATATCGCATGCTCTATATTAGTCGGACTAATTCCGATACCAGATTAAAAACCACAAAAAAAGAAAGAACAATAACAATAGAATATATATTCGTGTGTATAACAGAAAAAAAAAATTGTGCCTGTAAACTTTTCTATGGCCAACAATACTCGGTATCTTGCAAAAGTAAACAGCAGAATTGGAGGTGACCTACAGTAACCAGTAAAAACATATGGCTCTGATGTAAAGAAAGAATGATCGTTAAACAAGAAACTGACTCTTTTTGCAAGAAGAAAATTTAGACAACAGAAGGCGCTGTTAGATTTTGGAACATGTCTCAAATTAGTTATGTACAATGGTATTTTCACTGTTTTTGACATGCATGTGGTGAGCTAGCATGTGTTCATCTAAAACTTACACTGCTGAATAGCCTATGTTTTCTATTCAAATTATTAATGTCCGTACGAGGACTAATAGCTATACTACATAAATACAGCATCCGTAACAAATTTACAGAGGTTACCTGATAGCATCCTGATATCTGTAGGACGGCAAAGAGATTTGCCATAACAACTGTCCATTCTGGAATGGTGAGAGAAGCCACAACGTAAGGATGGACTTCTGATCCAAATGCCCAGTACCCAACGATTGCCAGTTGCCAGTAAGTCACGACAATAACTCCGTATGCAGCTGATACACCTTTATACATGTTCATTTTTACAGGCTCTCTCACTGTATTCTGGCAAGAAAATCATCATACAATTATAGTTCAATACGAGCAACTAAATTCCAAAATGGCTTACTTACCATTCCAATAAACAAACTTTTAGACCTGACTCGGTTGAGTATCCCCAGATTGATGTGTAATAATTGTAAAAACAAGGGCAACACCGAGAAATAAAGACCGAAAAAATTACCAAATGCAAGTCAACAGTAAAATGGAGTACCTGTATTTCAGGAAGCATAGCATCTCCAAATGAAAAGGCGATTGCTCCCAGAGCATTGAAGGCTTTAAATGTCTTGAAAGAGGAGTTTCCTTGCAAAGCGTAACTGACTGAACTTCTATCAATCTTTCTACCTATTACAACAAAAAAACCATGCATATGAAGTTGTTGTCATCATAAGCCAAATTAGATAGCAAGAATAAAAAAGAAATTATGAAATGAATTCTGACCATATGTACCAACCATTATATAATGCAACACCAATAGTAGTACCAGCGAAACCAATAGTGCTAAAAGTGCATAATGCATTGACCCATCTCAACGAGTGGATATCGGGAAGCTGAGAAAGGAAAAGCTCGAATACTCCAAAGAAAATAATGAAATGCTGCAAGGTCAGCGTACCTTCCTTTTGATAGTACTTGTAAACTGCCTGCAGACAGATGTAGTACACAAAAGGGAAATGAAAACATTAATAAAAAGAAAGAACTGGCGCAGATAACTGGTTCTTTGAAATTCGATTGAAGTAATAGACCTTAAGGCTGCTTCCAGCAGCAATTTGAATGGCAATGTTATTGCCCAAAGAAGCAATCTGCTGAAAAATTGCAATAGACCAGTAACCCCAGAATCCTTCAAGAATCGGGAAAAAATAGTCAAGTCAATAATGCCAAAAAAATCCCATTTAAAAAGCCACGTACTACATTTCAATATTATTTTGATGAGAGCTCATACTCACCACTCAATACTCAATGAAGAAAGTGTACAAAACTAAATGTCCAGGAAAAGCTTGTTAGATAAAATTGTTTACTAAATAAAGCTAGATGTCAAATATGAAGCCAGCAACTGCAGGCTGCATCAAATTGTTCAGAAAATTCATGCTAGGAAGAAAAAGAGTTATGTAACAACTGGGAATAAATATAACAGAAATAGGAAATATTATATTAGGAATATATATACATGTGAATAACCACTATGATCCTAATTAATATAGATTAAGATTTCTATAGGTATGTATGCATGTATGTCACTTTACTAATTGAGGATTTCACAACATATTGTTTCAAATTTAACATGATGAATGATAATTTCCGACGAAAACTCATAAAAATAAGCTGAAATGAAGCAAATTAATACATGAAAAATGATGCCGTATAGCAAAAATTCACAGGATTTCACAACATATTGTTTCAAATTTAACATGATGAATTATAATTTCCGACGAAAACTCATAAAAATAAGCTGAAATGAAGTAAATTAATACATGAAAAATGATGCCGTATAACAAAAATTCACAGGCGATGAAGGAGACAAACCGAAGATGCTTTCAGCAAGATGCTTGTAAGTGACTTGCTTGCTCCCATTCCATCTCCACAAAGACGCAATCAATAGACTAGAATACCAAGTGGCCAGTGTTGCACCAACCAGAGAACTCACCCCTGAGCTCAAAAGTACCCACAAGCTTTATATTTTCTTGCAATTGGAACAAAGAAAATTCAATTCAGCGAGGAAATTACCTAGCGGCCAGCCAAGAGAAGCAAGAGCAAAAGGTAAAGGGGCATAAGCAGCAGGGGTAGCGATGGTTGTGGCGACGTGGAAAGCTGCGTGCTTCCATGTGCCCTTGCCTTCATTTCTTATTGCTGAAACTACACTTACTGCATCGTCTTGGAGCTCACGCCTTGGTTTCTCTTTCTCTGCTTCTACTGAATCAACCATTTCACCTGCCCTTCTTCTTCTTCTTCTTCTTCAGCTTAGTGGTGCTCTGTTGCTGCGACAATGATACAACAAGCGATGAATGGAAGCAGTCGATGTCCATTAATTTCATCGCAATCTTTATCCCTTTCTTTCTTTTGACTTTCTTGCAGAGAAAGATCAAAAGTCGATACTGAATCTCTAATTGAATTTTGAAATTCGGTAAGGATGGAATCTTTCAACTTCAATCGCCATTAATACAAATCGTCTGAACCGTCCGAAAACGAGATGCCGTTTCGAGACGCAAAAAATACCATTTAATACCGCTTTTGCTTTTACGTTGCTGACATGGCTTGATTCGGGTGACTAATCATGGGCCCACTACTCGCGCTTATTTGTCAAGTTGTAATTGGCTACCAGATCGAACTCTCTTTTCTCTCCTTTCCCACAGTTAGTTTAATCCTCCATTGGCAAGAAACCAAAATCTCTGCTCCGCCTCCACTGAGTCGAGTGTCTTCCGATTCTCGAGATTTCCAATTTTTCTGCTATCTGCCTTTCAAATGGTTTATATTACTTCCTGGGACGAGTTCGTCGAACGATCGGTGCAGTTGTTCCGTGCGGACCCTGATTCTGTACGTTGCTCTCTTCTTACCTTTTGCTTTACTTCTGTTTGGCTGCCGAGAAAATTCGAGGAAAAAGATAATTCCGAGTAAATATATTTTCATGTAAAAACTACTCATAACGGATCCCTTGGTTGAGTGGTGTTGACGCTTTTGCTCATACAGGTCCCAATGAATGCGAAACCTAAAATCTGATTGTTAATTTTAATTTATTATTCTTTCTTATTCTCTCCGTGTTTTGTAGGCAATTTAAAACAGCATTTGAAAAGTTTTCCTGTTTTCGATTTTGGTAAGGGTATTGCTGATTTTGATATTTGCTTTAAATTATGGTATCAAATTGGGGATGCAGACACGGTATGTTATAAAGTATCGACATTGCGATGGCAAGTTGGTTCTCAAGGTCACTGATAACAAAGAGGTATTGATTTTAGTTTATACCTGTGTTTCACTGAATGTTTATGCATTGAGTTACATTTATCTGATTAGCTTGGTGTATATAAGACTGATGATCACGTCCCCAATGTTGTGGATTGGAGGACTAGTTTCAGCGTGTTTGTGTGGAATTTGGTAAAATGAATTAATGGTACCAAAATTTTTAGTTTCAGATCATGGTGCCAAACACTTTTCCGGTTGATTCATACCAATATGGATGCTGGATTTGCTGATGTGGATGTTGGAAAAAATTTGGATGTCATAATCTGAAACTCAACTTCAAAGTTTTGGTACTAATTTGATATAAAATAAATTTTTGGTACCAATTTGATATATATACAAAAATTTTGGTACCCAAAAAAACATTTTACCCGTATGGAATTAGATGTGTTTTATAATTGAAATTGTATGAAAGTAGATAATGCAATGCTCAACTCAATTAAGCCTTGATTTCTCAAAAAGGTTGTGTGGAATTGTATGTGTGATTTGGCCTTTTGGGTGTTATCTACTTTCATACAATTTCAATTATAAACCACTGATAATTCTTTTAAGTGCTTATTTGGGTTTTCTAGCCGGTACCATCTTCTTTGTAACATCATAGTTCTTTTTTGGCATTTATATATGAACTAACTGCAAGAACTTAAAAACTGAAAAATTTACTTAAAAACATTATATATATATAGTTGATCTGACAGCATGACCAGGAGATGTTAGCACCTTTGTTTTTATAGCTCCTTGGGGTTTGAATAGCTTGGTTTCGGACTCAAAAACTGAAAAAAAAAAAACACAAAAAGGAAAAGGAAAAGGAAAAAAGGGATTCAATGCATATAATTGTCTGTTGCATTTCGGCAGGGCCAGGAAATAAAGCTTATATTATGGATTTTAATTTATGTGTCATAATGATGCTCTCTTTTTTACTCTCCTTGTGTTCATAATCCATTGTCACTAAACTGACTGCTTGAACAGGAAACTTTTGGCACCCTTGTTCTTATAGCTCCTTGGGATTTGTAGAGCTTGGTTTAGGACATTTTATTTTTATAGTTTAGAGGCTAGGAATCTCCTCTGGGAGTGCCAACATTTGCAACATGGTACATTCTCCATGTATGCAAAAGAACCAAAGATGGTGGGTGCAGGAACAAAAAAAGAAGTTTCTGATGTTTGGTCATTGATGAAGCCTTCTTGCTACTTCAATTTTTGCATTTGTGCCTTTAAGCCTAGGAAGAATATTGATGATCGCTTGTTGGTTGCCTTGATTCCTTGAATGTTATAGCTTTTGAAAGATTAAAAAAACAAGTTGATTGAATATTGCATTTGGTGTTTGATCACTATGGCTTATCAAGTGTCTGAAATTTTTTGCCATTTTTTGTTATTGTTTTTTGTCCTCCTTTTTCCAGTGGTCCTGGACTGATGTTTTGGAGTGTTTTGCTTTTTGCCAGTGTCTCAAGTTCAAGACAGACCAGGCACAGGATGCTAGGAAGATGGAGAAGCTGAATAACATTTTCTTCACTCTGATGTCTCGCGGGCCAGATGGTATTACCTTTCTCTTCTTCTTCATTTTAAAATGGATTGCATTGTGTACTTACTGTAGCTGAAATACGATCCTGCTGAGAAATTTACAGAAACTGTTTGATCATGATGTGTCAAAATGGATTTTAACTAGTTATTTCCGTTTTTTTCTTTTCCCTCTCATGGTTCAGCGGATATATCAGAAGTAACTGGGAAAGAACCAACTGAACCACAGCCTGGGAAGAAAGGAAGGGGAAGGAAACAATAACTTTGTTAGCTGCTAGACAAAAAGGATTCAGAAATGCCTTAACGTGAATTGTGAAATGAATTAAGTGAATTTTGCAGTTCTCTTGGACACCATGTGGAGGTTCCGCATTTACACCAATTTTACTGGAAATGGTGAAAAATGTGGGGTCCTGTTTCTCTTTTGTCCCATTTATCTGGAATTCTATCTGAATTAAAAGTTTTTTGATGCTAAGTAGTTTTGAGTTTGTCACACTATTTTTTCCCTTCTACGGTTCATTATGCGCGATTCTAGGGTGGCGTAAAAAAATACACGAACAAAGCATTTCTTTTAATCTGTTATTTTCACTGATGGCGATCCAAGGGGTAAGCTTGTGGTTTTACCATATGAAGGTTAGTGATACGATCAGAATAATTAGTGGCCTGTTGGACAGATAACCTGTTATGTTAGAGATTCTGGAATGGAATCATATGCGGAGCAGTTGCATAGCTTGAAATATTTGATCATCAATATGCTAAAGCATTGAAAAGGGTTGTGAGTTATGACAGTAGCAACCCTTGTTGTTGGATTGATGCAGAGGCAGGCAAAAGTGATGAATCATCTAGAGGACGCCTTCTCACTATCTACAAGTTAGGAATCCAAAATTTCAATTCTATAATTTCAAAGGCTGCTTTTCTAGTGACATGCATTTGAATGGTAGATCCTCAATCTGATGTCTTGACCCATGCATGTATCTGAAGTGTCATATCATATCATATCCATGGTTGAATATTTGTGCATTCGTAGAATGCGAGCTCCACCGTTTTTAAGACGCACATGTCTTGTTTGACCCTGAGTATACTCGCTATGAATTCGATAACTAGTTGCAGAATTAAGAGTTAAACGTTAATGATCTCATAGCAACAAATGCCATGAGACAAGGATTTGGACAGAATCCATCGACTGTGGAGACCGAGTCCACAAATTCTACGAACACTCCAAACTCCAATAATTGTTGTACCTCATTCCTCAGATCCCAATGCACTTCTTTTTACTTTTTATTTTTGCTTTAGGCCCACTTAAAAGATAAAGTGTTGTTAGATCCATGTGCCCATTGAAGGGTGTGAAATTCTAATCTTTTTCCTCAAAATAAAAAGCCCTTCGAAGATATTCTTCATTTTAAAGCCGAAGATGGACAGCAAAAGCTCTTTTTTCCTCGGGAAAAAGTGAAATTTATCTTTTATTGACACAGTATATATATGATAGTATTATTCTACTAATTTTTTATGGGTATTTAGTGATTTTATTCCCTCATTAAAGACACTTACCTATGCATATGTGGGCTGGGATTAGTTTGTGTTAATTATTTTGACGAGGAATGTTTCAAAAGAAAGAAACAAAGGAAGCCTCATGGGATTCCTACACTGTACCCTAAACTGGCAAAAGAAAAACAAAGTAGAAATTATGGTGGATGCATAAATGCCATGTTACCCTTTTCAAATCCAAAAAGATATATATAACCATTTGCTTGATTGGAATCTTTATTATATGAAAGCAAGAACATGCCACCTAGTAATAGGGTGAAGAAAAAAGTTGCAAAATATTTCACTGCTTAAAATTGGCAAATAAATCATTGTAAAGCTCTATTCGTTTTTTGACAAGGATTCGATTAGAGATTCAAACTTTATATCACAAAATCAATACCATTAAACTAAAGCTTATTAGTATTGTGAAGCACTGTTAACTACATGCAAACCAAATGTAGTAAAAAGATTTCTTGCTTTAGCCTTTTTTATTTTTTTAAACCTATATCCAACCCCTTAAATTTGTTTATTTTTCTTGGTTTGTCAAATTGATAAGTTTTTAGTTCAACTGACTCCTTAAATATTGTTTTTAGACCAATTTATCAACTCTTATTTTAAAAACACAACATATATATTGTGCCATGACATGGCACAAATATTCCTGTGAAGGCGCGTATTATTCTTAGGATTTCACTTTTTTATGGTAAAAAATTCATTATTATCCTTTAATTTTTTTGTTTTTTTAATTTCAACCCTAATTTTCTTTATTTCTTACAAAATCACTCTAAATTAAAACATAAGGTTCTGGATTGAGCACTGATGCTCTCTGTCCCGGTTCTACTTTGGAAACTGCAAAATGGTATGGTTAATTAGCACTGGTTATCGAATTCTAGGATTTGAGCAGAAGAGAGTA
>CATIWF010006415.1:0-21947 GCA_949630135.1 Balakata baccata | reverse complement strand
GGGTTTGCCCTTGATATGTGCTGGGATCAACCGTGTATGAGTCGCAAGTTTTATGTTGAATTCAAGTATCTCTGAATTGCGAAGAACCTTTACCATAGCTTTGTCCCCAGTGTACTTTTGAGAAATGAGGTAACTGAAACTAATTCGCTCTCCATGCCTGAAGGGAACTGAAAACCAATCCAATATAATTAATTAGGATATATTTGTGCACCTATGTCATGGTAATGTTTATGAAACTGGTTCAAGAATCTCTCATGAGAATAACATTACCGAGCTTATCAATAAGCCAAAATTATTGCCAATGAACACTGAACACATCAGCTTGTTACAAAATAAAATGCTTACTTGTCCCATCATTAGCAATTTTAACCCCATCAAAACTAAGGATGACATCAGAAGGCTTCAAAACATTAGATTCTGGAGCTGTTGGTTCAATTCTTCTAATACGGACACCCTTCATATCAGGCTCCATCCCCATTGACATACGTAAATCAGGATTTTCCATCTTCTGCCATTCAACACCGAGAACTGGAAAGCCTTAATACAGCACAAACAGACAGAACTAAGATAAGAAAAAAAAATTACAGCTGCAACATTATAAGAAGTATCTAATTATCTATATCACTGACCATACATAAAAAGTTATCGATACTTTTCAAGTTCCAACACAAATGTACCCCATTTCTGCATTAGGATCCAGAAATAGAGAAAAGGGAAAGAGTAAAAGAGGAATAGCTCATCAAAAAAGAGGATAAATGCTAAACAAACCTGTATAGGCCCCATTCTTCTCATAATCGTGAATAAAATGTATTATAACTGGTGTGGGTATAACATATCCAATGTTCTCCACATCTTCATGTTTCAGAGATTGAAATGCAATACCAACACATTTCCCCCTGTCACTAAAGGCAGGCCCACCAGAATTCCCAGAGTTTATGGCTGCATCTATCTGCATTATACACACAGAACATATACATTAGATATCTACATAGTCCATCACCGGGAAAACATGATTAAACACTAGCAGGCAGCATTTGTAGTCTACAACCTGCAATCCCAAAAGCTCAGTTGATCCATGGACGTAAGATAGTATCTCTATGCGTGAAACAACACCACTTGTCACAGAGATTGTGTCACCTCCAATTGGGTAACCCACAACTGTAACAGCATCTTGAAGGGCAGGTAAATCTCCAAACTCCACAGGTGTAACTCCCTCCCAGAACTCATCATCACTAACTGTTAACAATGCTGTAGCAACGAGAAAGAAGAATATTGTTACTAATATAAAAATCAACCCTTCCGGCATTAAATAATTCACAAGTATGCCTGATATTGCTTAATTAATAAGATGACAACATCACAAAGATGAATAAAAGACCATGCAGCATTAACAAGCAGTTCAAAAAAAAAAAAAGGAACTAAATATATAAACAAATCTTCATTGCTTTTTCATCCAATTAATGCATAGTCGGACAGATAAAGAATGGAAAAGATATCATATAGATAATATCTGATTCAAGAAGCATCTAGGAGGGGCAATCAGGAAATGATGCAGCTTGAGCCATTTTTCATTCCAACGGACACAACAACAAATAATAAAGCTAAGAAAAACCGTGTTATTTATCCCCTCAACTAAAACCAGTGACATTTTGATCCCTATTGCTTGTAACAAAGTTATATTACAAAGCATCCCAAATTCAAGGTTATTATCAGTTTAAAAATGATTCAAGGTTATTACAAGCCATAAAAAATCCATTACCGAAATAAACTGCAGATATTCTCTGTGTAAACACAACAGACAAATAGTTTTAATAATTAACATTCAATTAAGAAACATAACATATATGAAACAAGTTCCATTATTTGTTTCTTTCCCTCTATTTCATGTTAAAGAAATTCTTCCTATCTTAGGACCTACTTTATAACCACCTTAAAAAAAAACTTAAATTAAAAGATAACAAAATGGGGAAAAACTCGACACTGAACTCCTCTTACTTTCACAGATATACAACTGAAGAAACAAGTTGAATCTACACAGTTTTTCATCAAAATTATCCAATTAGGGAACCTAATAAAACTTGCACCATATATATACACATTGTATAAGCAATTGCCTAAATGCAATATCAATAGATAGAAGATAAAGCTAGTATGAAAAAGATATAAATATCAAACTATAAGACTTCCATACCAATGTCACACTCTGTGCCAATAGCCAATACAGTAGCCAAATACTTGGTATCAGAGCCCCGCTTTTTGAGCTTAACTTGGGTATGATGCTCGACGGAATGGGCATTCGTCAAAACTCTTCTTCCCCCAATAATAAATCCACTGCTACTCGAACTATACTGCCTTTTCCGCTGCCAAGGAAGTGAAAAATTCGGTTCCGTATGCACGCAGAAAACCTTAACAACAGCATCCATAGATGGAACCACTTTCACCACAGTCTCCCACTCCGCCGCAGCAACCATACCAACCATATTATTATGCCTACTCTCAACTCCGGGTGGATAAAATTCCCCGTTCTGCTCTCCGTGGCGCATCAGCCTCCGTTCTGGGGACTTGGGTTCTGATTTTTCTGTATGTTTTCCAACTTTCCTTGGTCTTCCTTGGCGGCCAGAGGGAGGAGGGCTAACGCTAGCGCTAGCGCTAGGGGTTTCAGTGGCGGTGGAGGGGAGAGAAACATTGTCGTTTTGGGGTGCGTTGGTGGTGAATTGGAAGTCCATAGTTTCTGGGGCAGTGGCATTTTTGGGTTTCCTACCACGTTTTCTGGGTTTGTTGTCCATCACTTCGGCGTCTATGCTTTCTGGTTAGCGTTTTCGGATTGAAATATTCGAATTCTGGAATCTGCAAATGGAAGAGCTAGGGAGAAATGGAGAAGGAAGAGGGAGCAAAGGAGAATGAATGTTGGGCTTCCATTTCATCACAATTAGGGTTTAGAATAGGGAATTTTTCAAAAATTGCAAAAAAAAACTCTGCCTCTTTTCCAAAACTATTACAAAAATAAACTAAACTAAAAAAATCATATAAAGTATGCTAAAAAAATACATTTAATATATCTCAGTATATTTTAAATTGGTATTTTTAAGAATATTTTAAATATATTTTAATTCGATATATTTTATGAATAGTTTAATATGCATTGAAAATATTTTAAAAAAATTTTAGAAAAATTTCAGTAATTTTTACCAAAAAAAAATATATTAAATAATACAATAATTAATACCACTATTAATGCATTTAGAATTATTGTCTTAAAAGCATATTTAGAATTTTTTTAATTTCTTATAAATTGTTTTTTTCTAAATGTTTAAAAAACATTTTCTGTTTTTACGAAAACAGTTTAAAAAAAATTAGAAATTCAAATATTTTTTTAAAAAAATATTTTTTTCAATACACCTATTAAAAATATATATAATTTATGATAATCCAACTTACTAGCTAAATGGCTAAAGCTCAATGGCTAAAGGCACCAATAGACCATTAATAAAATTTTTGCTCAGGTGGCAGTAAATTTAGCTCAGCTGCTACATCTCAATGGCTAAAGGCACCAATCGACCATTAATAAAATTTTTGCTTGCCTCTTGGTAGCAACAAGATATTTGCGGATCTCATTAACAAATTATGCAAAGGAATGACTGAATTCAAAACTTTATGCTTCTCTCTATCAATGGCATGCATGTCGGGGGTCCTCAGTCTTGGGAGAGAAACAACTAGGTCACCAGAGTTTGCTTGGAGGAGAAGGACATAAAAGAAGGGATGTTAATGAAAATAAAATGTTAAAAAATCAGTAAAAGTGAAAAGGATTTCAGTAAAAACGAAAAGAATAAAAAACTAAGATAATTTTATAAGTAAAATTTAAAAAATGGTGATGGTAAAATTTTCTCTTTATAATATTTGAAAAACTCCTAAAATATTATAATATTACGTCTATTTAAATTTTTTTTTTTAAATTTACCAAAAATATTTAAAAATATTATTCTAAATTCAAAAAGTTATTCCAAAATATACCAAATAATGCAAGTATGGTATATCTCTGTTATATTTTAAGTATATTTAGGTTCAATATTCTTATGAATACCTTAGATATACTTTGGAAATATCTTGAATATATCTTGGTTCAATATTTTTGAGAATATCTTGGATATAATTTAGAAATATATTTGATATACTTTAAAAATATCTTAAAAATTCTTTAGAAATTCTTTGAGAATATTGTCCAAATTTTCAAAAAAAAAAAAAGAAAAATATATCCAATGCAATTAATAAACTCATGTGTATATAGATTAAGTGTAATCAAATCAATGACAATGCTGATGGTAAAATTATCAGCACAATAAATCACATATATGTAGATATGCTCATGTTTTAAGAAAAAAAAAATTAAATATAGAAATTAAATTATTAACTAAAAGAAAATTTCCAAATTTAATTCGGGGGATGAAAAAAAAAAAAAGAAAAAAAGAATTTTAGGGTTGATTTCTCTTTCCAGCCATTCATTATGAGCAACTTCAATAAGTTTTCCTTTCCCTTCGAGATAATTTGAGAGATAAGATGGGACTTGACGGCACTATTATACTTTTCTTTGGCCTTAACTTCTTTCTACATTTTCGATCTGTTTCACTGATCACACATGTCATTGGAGTAGCTGACGGTGCCGTCTTCATTGCCAATGCAGACACCAACACCATCTACAGGTGGAAAAAGAAAAGCGGTCTTGGAGCGATAAGGTAGACAAGGAGGAACGGCCGAGCGAAACTGCTTCCATATCCAAGGATAAAATCGTCTCAGGAAACGTCTTCAGTATCTGTTGGGCTCCAAGAAGGAAAGAAAAAAAAATAAAATTGAAAAAATAGGTAAAAATAAAAAGTATTTTTATATTTCTTTCTCTTTATAATAAAAAATTTAATAATAGTATTAATGTATTTATAAATGTGTCTAAATATATTTAATTGACCTAATAAATTGTAATGAAATGACATTTGATATTTATAATTAATTGAAATTAAAACATTAAATGAAAATTATTAAGTAATTTATATTAATTGAGATGCATATGTTACAATATATACATATTATGTTATAATTATGATTATTTAATATATACGTATGTATTTGTTTATTTAATTAATATTTAATTATTTATTTTGTCATATTGTTAATTACAAAATTTGCAAGAGTTTATGATTTATGATATTAGTAAAAATAAATCATATTTGTCGTTACAATTGAATTCTAAAATTTACATAAATACAAATGGTCTTAGTAATACTACTAAAAAAAATTTAAGAATTTAATCAAAATAAGGCTAAGGCCAATATTTTTCTTTGTCATCATTTTAATGAGATATTAAAATATAATTATTTCACGGTGAAATACCCTTTTATTTTTTGGAACAATTTGAATATTTTCAAATTAGATATGTACCTAAAGTACGACCAAAATTTTTGAAATAATTTAAATATTTTGTTAATTAAATATGTACCAGAAATATATCAAAACTCTCTACAAGAGAAAATAAAATATATATTTAAAAAATTCTATATACCAAGATGATAACTTGTTTTTTATTAATTGGGCAAAACGCATTTAGATATTGCAAATTTTTTTTAAATAAGATAATGAGAAGATTGATCCATAAAAATACCCAAAATAAAATTAAAAAAAAGATAAAGTATTCATATGATGAAAGAAAATTTATGATAAAATTTTTATTTAATAGTGCTTAAATACAATATTTTAATTTATTTGATTATATTATTTTAAAATTATTATCTTTTTAAATTTGTGTGATCAAGTAGTATATTATATTATTTTATAATTACTTATTGCAATTTATTTGTTTTTTTTTTAAGAATATGGATTTTTCTCACTCATTAAGAAATTTCATGAACAATGAGAAAAATATATATTTAGCAGATAGTGTAATAACACATACTATATTGAGAAATATAAAACATTTTTCTAATTTAACTATGATGGAAGCAAAATGTTAGTACAATATCATGTTCTGCAAACTTGATAGAATGTTATAAAAGAGTTCATATCCTCTTAAGTAATAAAATAAAATTTATGATTAATAATGTGTTATTATCAATTAAATCAAAGAGGAATCTACTAAGCTTTAAAGATATGCGTCATAACAAGTACCATATTGAGACTTATAATCATAACGATATAAAATATTTTTATATTACATCAATAGTCTCAAATGAAAAACAAATTTTGGAAAGATTACCCGTCTTATCTTCTAGTTTGTACTACATCAGAATTAGTGCAATCGAAGCACATGTAGTAATAAACTAGAAGTTCATTGATAAAAATATTTTTGCTATTTGGCATGACTGATTGGGTCATCCCAAATCAATTATGATGCGTAGGATAATTGAAAATTCAAATGGACATCCTTTAAATAACCAGAAGATTTTTCAATTCAATGAATTCTCACGTTCTGCTTATTATCAAGGCAAATTCATTATTCGATATTCACTAGCAAAAGTCGGATTAGAATCTCCTTATGGAAAAAATTCAAGATGGTACATGTGAGCCCATTAATCCACTATGTGGTGGACCATTTAAATATTTTATGGTAATGATATATGCATCTATATGATGGTCACATGCATGCTTATTATCAACTCACAACCTAATATTTGCGAGATTACTTGCACAAATAATTAAATTACGTGCACAATTTTCAGATTATTCAATCAAGTATATACATCTTGATAATGCAATTAAATTTACATCCCAAACTTTTATTGATTATTGTATGTTAGTTGGAATAACTGTTGAAAGACCAGTTGTCTATATTCATACACAAAATGATCTTGCAGAATCATTTATTAAACGCCTCTAATTAATAGCAAGATCATTACTTATGAGAACAAAACTCTTCATATCAACTTGGGGACATGCTATTTTGCATGAAGCAGTACTGATACGTATTAGGCTAACATCATATCATAAGTTTCCCCCCATTATAATTAACTTATGGTTAGGAGCCAAATATTTTCCATTTAAGAATTTTTGGATGTGCAGTTTAAGTACCTATTGCTCCAAAATGCAATAAAATGAGACATCGAAGAAGGTTGGAAATATATATTGGATATGAATCTCCTTCTGTCGTTCAGTATCTTGAATCGTTGATTAGCAATTTATTTATAGCACGGTATGTAGATTGTTATTTTAATAAGACAATTTTTCCAATATTAAGGGAGAACCAAAGCAGTTTGATTATGAAATTATGTGGAATGCATCATGTTTAACACATCTAGTTTCTCATACTAATCAATGTGAGTAAGAAGTACAATGAATAATACATTTACAAAATTTGACAAATCAATTACCTAATGTATTTACTAACCTTAAAAGAGTGACTAAATCACATATACTAGTTGCAAATGCTTATGCTCAAATTGATGTCCCCATAGGACAACTTGCTATAGTTAATGAGTCTAAAGCACATCTAAAACGTGGTAGACCAATTGGTTCCAAAGATAAAATTTCTACAAAAAGGAAATGAGCTAGTCAACAAGATTACCTAATTGAATAGGCAAAAACTCCTAAAGAGTCTAATGACATAATAACAAATAAATCTCTAGAATAGATTTAAGTACCTAAAAATGATAATAATAAAAATATCTCAATAAGTTATGTTATTACAGAAAAAAGATAAAACCGAGAGAAAATAATCGTCAGCGACATCTTTACTTATAATGTAGCAATTGATATTATAGAAAAAAAATAAGGATCTAGAGCCAAAAACAATTGAAGAATGTCAAAATAAAAGTTATTGGACCAAATGAAAAGACGCAATACAGACTGAATTAAATTCACTTAATAAACATAAAGTTTTCGAGGCAATAGTTAAAAAAATCTAAAAGAGTAAAACCCGTCGGATATAAATAGGTATGTATGCGAAAATGAAATGAAAATAATGAAATTGTAAGATATAAAATAAGACTATAAATACAAAGATTTTCACAAAGATCTAGTATTGATTATGAACAAAAATATTATCTTGTAGTGGATGTAACAACTTTTCGATATCTTATAAGTCTTGCAGTATATGAAAGACTTGATATGCGTTTTATGGATGTTATTACAGCCTATATATATGATAATCTTGATAGTGATATTTATATGAAAATCCCTGAAAGATTTAAAATCCCTGAATTACAAAACATAAAATACCAGGATATTTATTCTATCAAGTTACAAAAATCATTATATGGTCTAAAATAATCTGGACGAATGTGCTACAATCGTCTAAGTAAGTACTCGTTAAAAGATGGATATAAAAATGATCTTATCTGTCCATGTGTCTAAAGAAATCAGAAAATGAATTTCCTATTGTTGTATATGTTGATAATTTAAATATTATTGCAACTTCTGAACAGCTTGCAAGGACAGTTGATTATTTGAAGTATAAGTTTGAAATGAAAGATTCTAGAAAAACAAAATTTTGTTTTGGTTTACAAATTGAGCATTTAGTTGATGATATCTTAGTACATCAATCAGCTTACATAAAAAAAATCCCTAAAAAATTTTATATGGATAAAGCACATTCATTGAATACACCAATATTTGTGAGGTTATTTGATGTGAAAAATTATCCTTTTCGACCTTGAGAGGATAGAGAAGAAATTATTGGTTATGAAGTATTATATCTTAGTGCAATTGGTGCATTATTATATCTTATTAATACTACACGACCTAATATAATATTTTCGGTAAATTTATTGGCAAGATATAGTTATTCTCCAACACGAAGATATTAGAATGAAGTTAAACATGTCTTTCGTTATTTTCGAGAAACAATTGATTTGAGATTATTTTATTCAAATAAATCTGTATCGAGACAAATTGGTTATGCTGATGCCTGATTTTTATCTGATCCACATAAAGCTCGATCCCAAACTAGTTATGTTTTTATAAGTGGTGAAATTGATATTTTATGGCGATCAACAAAACAAATTTTAACTGCTACATTTTCAAATTATGCTAAATTAATTGCAATTCACGAAGTAAGTCGAGAATGTGTATGGTTGACGCAAATGACGCAACATATTCGAGAAACAAGCGGTTAATCTGTCAACAAAAAAATTCATACAGTGTTATATGAAGACAATGCAATATGTATAGTACAGTTAAAAGAACGTTACATTAAAGGAGATCAAACAAAACATATTTCTCCTAAGTTCTTCACACATGATTTTGATAAAAATAGACAAATCGATATTTAACAAATTTGATCCCAAACAAGTTATGTTTTTATGAGTGGTGAAACTGCTATTTTATGGCAATCAACAAAATAAATTTTGACTGCCACTTTTTCAAATCATGCTAAATTAATTGCAATTCACAAAGTAAGTCGAGAATATGTATGGTTAATACAAATGGCGTAATACATTTGAGAAACAAGCGGTTTATCTGCCAAAATTTTTTTTTACAGTGTTATATAAAAACAATGTAGCATGTATTGTACAGTTAAAAGAATATTACATTAAAGGATATCAAACAAAACATATTTCTCCTAAGTTCTTCACACGTGATCTTGATAAAAATGGACAAATTGATATTTAACAAATTCCATAAAGTAATAATTTGACAGATTTATTTAAAAAATATTGCCTACTGCAACATTTGATAGGTTAGTAAGAAGTATTTGAATGCGTCGACTTAAAGACTTGAAGTAATGTTTCCATGAGAAGAAGAAAATATGCATTGTACTCTTTTCTTTGGATTTTCCTAGTAAAGTTTTTAATGAGATAGCTTTATATACTTATTATATAAGAAATGTATTTTTTTTCCCTCACTAGTTTTTTTTTTCCATAAGGTTTTTTTCTAATAAAATTTTAATGAGACATATTCTTATTAATAAACATTCAATAAGAAGTGTTATGAAATATTATTTTGAAATTTAAATTTTAGATATCTATAACTCTCTAATTCTGTAACTTTCCATGTAGATTAATTGTCAATTTTTATTGTAATTTATTCATATAATTAAACTTGTAACTCATAGCTCTTGTAAGCCTATAAATAAAGGTTTGGAGAACGAACAATTTATATGTAAAGATATTCTTCCAATTCTCTATTCTCTTCTTCCTTGTTTTTTTTACTTTATTCTTTATTTTTTTAGTTACTTATATATATGTTTTTAACATATTAGTAATTTAAAAAAAAATTAAATTTCGGTATTTGGTGTAAAATTCTCTTAATAATTTGGGCATTTGGAATGAGCTTTTGTTCAATCTTCAAAGTTTTTTTTTTTTTTGAAATATTCAAAATTATTTATTTATAATTGAACAAAACTTTACATATCGACTTCTCATATTCTAAAATTTATCTATAATTGAATTGGCTCTTTTTCTGAAGCTTTTGTAGATGATTATTCATATATTTTCTAATAATAATTTGTCAAATTTAGAATACCAAGGCAATTGCATCCATATTTACACAGAAAATAAAGGAGAATTAGAGTTTTTTTTCTGGCAAACGGAGAAATGGAGCATGCCTGATTCCACCACAATTTTACATAAAATACTAAATGCCACCAAGGAAATTTACACTAAATTTTATTTTTTTCCTTAAAAATTGAGTAATAATAATTAAAAATTAATATATAAATACATGAGTTGTGCATGTTTTATGACAAATATTATGATATTTTAATAATTATAATATATATATATATATAATATTGTCATTTGAATGAGTATACACACAAAAACAAAGAAACCAATTAATTGTTAGAAAATTAAATACAAGAAAATAGAGTAGGAGAATTGTTAATTCAATATTCAAAATAGTAGAAATGGAAAAACCAATCTGAGGTCTGTGTAGCACACAGTTTCCTTAAGACAAATTCATATCTTACACGGGTGTTTAGGATAACCAGCGTTTGTCTCGCAGGATACAACAGATTCAAAGTAGTTGTTGAACACACAACACCTACTTACAGCAAACTTTGTTTTGCCACAACCTCTATCACTTGAGAAGAAGAAGGAGAAGAAAGAAAGAAACTATCAAAGTATGATTTCTTGAACAACTTAAAAATTCAAGCATAAACACCTATTTATACTAGATGGAGAAGACAATGGATTAATTGTGATTAATTTCCTTTAAAAACTGTCAATAATGTCTTTGTAACTCTCAAATAATGGTGAAATTAATCTTTGAAATATCAGAAATTGACATTCCAAAAGACATAAAGCTCAAAGATTCATTCTGCAACAGAATCCACACAGGCGTGTGGATCCACACGACCGTGTGGATCTGCCTTATACTCCCCTGCAGGCAAAACGACACGCCCATGTGGATCCACACGGGCGTGTCAGTGGCTTAGCTGTGTGGATCCATACGGGAGTGTCGAATCCACACGACCGCGTGGCAGAATGCCAACCGTGTGGATCAACACGGGAGTGTTGCCAAATTTTCCAGAAATAAAAAAAAAATTGAAAAAATTGGGCTTGTTTAGGACCATGAGATTTTAGGTCGACATTCGTGTATGCAGGTCGCGCATTGGCCCATCCCGGCCCATGGATTTGCACCCCATGCGCCTGAGCGCGCGAAAGAAAGCCTTCCATTCTACTTTTCTTACCCATGTAAGAATGCATCTCTATATATAAACACAAGTCCAACTTTAATTCTTAATGATGTGGGACAAATCCCACTCTTTTCACATTTAAATCTCCTTATCATGGAGTTTATTTTGAGCTTCAATTTCTATTCACACATTTTCCATTTTGAGCATATGAATACATTAATTCATAGTTCTCATGTCAAAGAATATATATCCGGGTCTTTTTTCCAAAACCGAGTTGTGGGATCCACCCGAATAATTCCCTCAAAATGGCTCATAATCACAATTTTTCAACATTAATTAACCATATTTAAAATACTTAAATTAAACCAAGTGATGGACAAACTGAATATTCTTTCGATGAAGCAAAAATTTAATTCTATTTAACAAAATATATAATAATCAATTACTATTAATATTTTATCATTGCAATTGTGCAAACATAACTCTATAAAAAAAAAAAAAAATTTATCAAACAGAACTCTATAAATTGAAATTTAGAAAACGACGAGAAAGACTTAATGGTAGAAAAAAATATTGAAAGGTTAATGGTGGTCCTAGTGAAGTTGGACGGAAAGCAATAGAAAAAGAAAAAGGTTGAACAATTAGGTTTACCTGAATGTTGAATCATGGGGGTTTTGTGTTGGATTTTTTTTTTATAATATAAAATTAATTTTTTTAAATATTTTAATTCGTGCTTTTTTATACGGTTTTTGGGAGGCATGTTTTTTTGTCGGCTTTTTAATTTGATCCATATTATTTTTAGGCCAAGGGATAACTTGTTTAAGGGATTTTTACAAAAATATGAAAAATTAATACTTTTTTACATTTTTATCTCCTATGAAAGTCTCTTTTTCAATTAAAAAAAAGTTTCTAAAATTATAATAACACATAAATATCAAAATTATCCAAAAATATATCCAAACGATATATCTTTGGAATATTTTCGATTTATATTCGACATATCTTAGTTCATTTTTCACCAATAAAGAATAAAGTTTAATCAAAATTCAAAATATCACAAATTTTCAAACAAACAGTTTGGTACATCTTTCAGAATATATTGAATATATTTTGAGGTTATCTTAGAAATTCATTAGGAATACTATGGGAATTCTCAGAGAATTCTCTGAAAATACTGTGTATATCTTAGGAATATTTTCGCTATACCTTTGGAAATTCCATAGGAATACCTTGAGTATACTTTGAGAATTATATGAGAATTCCATAGAAGAAATTCACTGAGAATACCTTGTATATACTTTGAGGATATTTCGATATACCTTCGAGAATACTTTAAATATATCTTGGGGATATCTTAATGATTTTTACCAAAAAAAAATTTATCACAAACAACCTTATGTAAATGCTACTTTTATTTATAGTTTTTTGTGTAGAAATGTTGTAATACTTAATTTAAAATCTCTCTAATTTCTGATTTTGTAATTATTGCCACACAATAAGGGTTAGATTTGCTAATTGGCTTCTTCATTGATATCAAATACCAATCTTGCTCTCTCTGCAAAAGTTCTTGAAATATCTGTTGTTATTCTCAATGCATTGACTCTTCCTCCAATGAAATTCAGCTCGACAAAAACCACTTGGTAGACTTTTATTTGCAAAAAGTGATGGACAAGGAGGAAAAAGTTTTGCGGTAGGGAGGATTTTGTATTTTTTAGTGCAACGGAGATGATCATGGTTCATTTGATGGAGATGGTGGAAGTTGTAGCAGTGGAGAGGTGGAATTTTGACCGATTTAGAGGCAAAATTAGGTGAATCATCTTAGTCGTCCATTTGCTAATCTTTCTACAATTAAAATGGTTGAGGACAGTTCAATGGAGAAGGAAAAGATGATGAAGAATAAAAGAAAAAAAAAACAAAAAAATGGTAGGAAAAAATTTCTGTTGAAATGAAAAGACACAAAACTATAGGTAATTATGAAACAAAAATTTAAATACGGGTAAACCGTGAAATTTTCTCATTAAATTATTCTAGTAAAAATTTGGAAATTTTTCAAAAATGTCAAAAAGTTTCTAAAATATTACAACATTATCTGCACTTAAAGTTTTTTTTTTCAAATCTAATACAACAATACCTAAATTCAAAAAATCACCCCAAACTACACCTCCGGTATATCTTGGATATACCTTAGTTTGATATCCTTAAAAATACCTTGGGTATACCTTAAGAATACCTTAGGTATACCTTAGTCGATATCTTTAGATATACCTTGAAAATACTTTGGGTATATCTCAGGAATTTCTTAGGAATTCATTGGGTATATCTTGGGCATTTAGTGAAAAAGCTTCGGGTATATCTTAAGTGTACCTTAGAAATTTCTTAAAAATTCTTTAAAGAACATCTTAGGTATACCTTGAGAATTCCATGGAAATATTTTGAGAATATCTTGAGAATATTTTGGATGATTTAAAAAAGAAAGAAGAATAATATATCATAGATGGCCTTCAATAATACTTATTATCTTTATTTTATATATGACTCTTAATAATGAATAAATTAATAATTTGATGGAATTTGAGATAAACATGCATTCATATAATTCACTATATATAAATAAAATACTATAATAAAATGAAACAAATTAATAAAAAAATAAACAAATTATATAAAAACCAAATAATGACTAATAATGAGTCTACTATCTAATAATTATGTGTAAAACACGTTAACGAAAAACTATATATATGACTCTTAATAATGAATAAATTAATAATTTGATGGAATCTGAGATAAATATGCATTTATATAATTTACTATATATCAATAAAATACTATAATAAGATGAAACTAATTAATAAACAAATAAACAAATTATATAAAAACCAAATAATGATTTGAGAAGCTTATCATTATTTCATAGCCTTGAAATTGAAGTTAACGAGAAGAAAATGATTAGAAAATAATGATAATAAGTTTCTATCAAATATTAATTGAGAAACTTTTTATTCAATCTAAACATAAAATCACAAAGTTATTATTCGTTTATATGAACAATAAGTATTAATAACTGCATATGTTTAGAATTGTATTTATTAATTTTTTTTTGTTTAAAATTATACTGATAATATTAGATTTTTTATGAATTTTATTAAGGTATGGATAAATTTTTTATAAAAAAAAATATAAATAGAAAAACTTTCTTTAAATAAAGATGTTATTGTCAAATTTGATAGATCTAACTCATTAAAAAAGTTCCATTTAGAAATCAATTTAGATGATTTTCCTTTAAATTCTAGATTACCAAAAAAAAAAAAATCATATTATCACCATAACGATTAGAAATATATATTTTATTATTAATAAACTACTTTTATATTATTATAAACTTCTCTTACTTTTTGCAGCCATGATAATATCTCTTGTTAAATTTATTATAAATGTATATTTTATTATTAAAAATTATTACATAAATAAAAATTTGTCTAAGTTGAAATTAATTTTTGGATTCGTCCCTCCCAGCACTCTCTGGATTATTTCAAATACCAAATAAAAAAAATATTTATACAATACTTGTATGTGATCATGTATGATTCTAAAATAATATTTTAAAATCAAAAAATTGCGTCAAATTGCAACATTTTTGACAAATTTAGTAATGAAACTATAATATTCCTATAAATGTTATGAGTCTAATTTGGCTTAAGCCAAAGTAAAACAAATTCAATGTCAAACATAATGTTTGAAACTATAAGTGCCTAAAAAATAATAGTCATGCTTCCACATAGAAATGTTTAAAGCCAGTGACAAATTATTATCAAATGATTTGGTTTTTAATCTAAAATTCCAACGAAATATGAAAGGTTGGCAGAAGATACTCTCACTCCATCCAATAAGACGTGGATGAATTTTACGAAATATTTTCTTTTTAATTAAAGGCGTCAATAAAATATTCTTTATAAAATATTTTATTGCCATTCAAAATTTTATCCGGCATACGTTAAATTAGTAAGACTAATTTCGATACTAACAAAAATTTTCAGTACTTTTCTTTTATTTATTTATTTATTTTTCTTGATCATGATCTATTGTAGAACTATGCAAGTTGTATAGGGTGATGTTTATATATGTATATATATAAAAGCACTTGCAAAAATTGTAGGCATTGGGGGCTTAGACTACTTTCCTGAATTTTTATTTTGACAAATTAAGCAATTTAATAGTTTTTCTTTTTCTTTTTCTTTTTTCATATTTGGCTCTTATTGAACAATATAAATGCAATTGGATGTCATACATTATTTATTTATTTATTGTTAGACTAAAATGTTTGTTGAAATCTGAATTAATTTGTTTTTATTTTTTTTATCTTATTTGCACTAAATCATTGGAAATAAAATAAAAAAATAAATATGTTTATATTTTACCAAAAAATTATATTGTCTAATACAATTTGCTTCATTTTTTTGTTTTACATTATTGATATTTAATTTTTTAACTTTATATAAAATAAATATAAAAAATATTAATTTTAGATAAGTTCAATAATACCAATATCTAAATTAAGAGTTTAAGGCCAGAACATTTTAATTAGTAAATATGTTTGACACTGTATTTGGTGAAAAATAATTTTTGAAAAATTTTTTTTTTTAATTTTTTGAATTTTAAAAATATTCTTAAAAAGAATCTTATAACTAGATTTTTTTTAAATTATAAACAAATTTGCGAAAAATAATTATAAAAAGCTGTTTACACCAGATTTATTGGATTTAAACCTAAGCTCATTAAAGCCCAAAGACCATAAAAAATTTTGAAATTCATATTCACAAAATAAAGTGTCAAATATTTGAGAAAGAAATAATAAAAATAAAATATTTGCAAATAAAGAGTACTGCAAATACAGGTAATGGAGAGTAGCAAATTGTGGAGAAATTAATGAAAATAACAGCTATATTATCTTGGCACTAAAACAGTTAGAGAAAGTGAATATCAGAGACAAATGGTTATTTGGCTTTGATGTTATAAAAAGGAAGAGTATCTGCATAGCAAATGACACGCATAACCACTCAAAAAATCAACAGACGCAACACATAATCATCAACAACACTTAGATAAACACTCATTCAATTTCAACAAATTTTTCAGTAAATAGCATCCAAGCATCAATTTTATTTTCAAACAACTTTAATATTTGTTATTTCAATTTTATTGATGAGTGCAATGTAAGTACTTTTTTCGTACTCATTTGTGTTCAATTTTTCTTTTAAGTTTTAATTATTCATCAAACTCATTTCCTTTACTATCAATTATTTGCATTTATTGTCAATTTTAATAGTGATCAAATTTAAGCATATTATTAAAGAAATTTAGGAATCTAAAGTCAATTGATTAGAAGATAAGACATGTTTCATTTTAGCTTAGAAATACTTTAATTTCTTAGCACGCTTGTATTTCTAACATTTTTTGCAGCAACAAAAGGCATAAACTATATGTTGCCACTTCAATTTGTTTATTTTTTTCAAATTGTTTTCTTCATTGTTTCATTATATTTTTTTCCGAATGTTGTTTTTCAACAATAATATCATATTTAAAATTTGAAAAACGATACGTAGTATCACCATTTGCTAATGTGGCAATCCATGTTAATTTATATTTCAACTGTTATAACAACAAATAATTGCAGATCTGTCATTTTTCTAATTTTTGAGCTGATAATATAGTTAAAAACAATATTTATCGGGTAAATATCACCAAAAAAAAAAAAAAAAACTGATCGACAGGACAACCTGTAAAATAGAGAAATTTCAGCCTTACGAAAAAATTTGGCCAAACAATAAGCATTTTTCCGAGCTATTAGGTAAAATTTCAAAACAAGAAATCTTGTCTGCTAGCAGACTCTCACCCACCATTTTTCTTCTCTCTTGTTCTGTCAAAAACTTCCCCTTTCAATATCTTTCTTCCTTTATTCTCCTAAATGAACCCGCAAAATCCACCCACTCGCTTCCCTTCTCTCTGCCTCAATCATCTCTGTCTCCGTACTTGTCCCTTTCTAATTGTATTTCACATTTTTGCAACTTCTTATAGCTTTTTGTTGCCTTCAAGCTCCAGTTAGAGGTTCTTCTTCCTTTCTCATTCTCATTAACTTCATTTTTCCACTCGATTACGTTTTTCAAGTTTTGGCTCTTTTTCAGATTTAATCTCACCTGGGTGTTTGCTTGTCTTGTGTTCCTCGTTAGGGTTGGTTTAATTTGACATTCACTCACTTTTACTAATAGCTCGGCTGTCGTAGATCTCGAATTTCTGTAATTGGTATCAAGTTATTATTTTGTATTCTTCTGTTTCAAAATTATCCATTCAATGTCGCAAGGCTATGCAATTGAGCTTTATTTCGATCCAGCCCTTGAAAACCAGGTTCTCAAGGCCTGGAACGTGTTAGCTCGACGCCAAATCAGTACCCTACTCATCGAAATCGAGTCTCGCCCCCACATTACCCTCTATGCCAGCACGTTTGTTGAGCCTGCAAAGATAGAATCAATCGTCAAATCCCTTGCCTCAAAGCAGGAGCCGCTGCCCTTATCCCTCTCTGCAATTGGGGGCCTTCCTAATGACAACAATGTCCTCTTTTTATCTCCTACACCGTCAATTTCGCTTATTCAGTTTCATTCTCAGTTATGCGATGCATTGAAGAAAGAAGGGATTGATATCAGTGAAGAGTACCGCCCTGAAGCCTGGATTCCTTACTGTTCAGTGGCTCAAGATGTGCCAAAGGCGAGAATAGGGGAGGCATTTTGCGTTTTGAAAGGTTTGAAGTTGCCGGTTACTGGGTATGCAATGGATATTGGGTTGGTGGAGTTCTCACCGGTTCGTGAATTGTTTTCATTTG
The DNA here is from genome assembly GCA_949630135.1 of Balakata baccata. NCBI lineage: Eukaryota > Viridiplantae > Streptophyta > Magnoliopsida > Malpighiales > Euphorbiaceae > Balakata > Balakata baccata. The sequence continues at coordinate 3,519 of CATIWF010006415.1, read as the reverse complement.
CCCTTGGTAATTCGGTAGAAGGATGAGAGTTTTTTGTGGTCCTGTTATATTATGTTACTTAAGAAAATTTTAGATTTTTAATTTGATTGTGTTAGATTTTACTATTTTGCTCTTAATGTAGGTTTATTATATCTTATTGTGCTAGTTTAGAACATGGTAAAGAATTTCCATTGATGTTTTTATGGCCATAAGATGCAAATGATAATTCAACTTTTCATCTTTTTTTTTTTTCAGTTTGGCGGACAAGGCAATGTTTTTTTTCATATATATAAATCTGCTGTGAAATTTCTAAATTGTTTTTGGCTTCTTATATTTGCTTATATACCTTTTGGTTCTACATGTTGTGCAAAGAAATATTTTTTTAGCCTCTTTTCCAATTAGCTAGAGTATGCTAATTTCTCCTTTTCTGACCTTCTATTGTGGAAGAAGTTCATGATTCCAGTTTAATACTTAATTTTGGTACCTAGTGGCTGAGTGGTTTCAATGTTTTGTGCATAATCACTTGCATTTAGAAAATATGTTTATGCTATGAGGCCTATTCTTGCATGCCAAGATAATCCGCTGGTTTGCACTCACTGTGGTGGATCCTTTTTCTTACTCAAGTAACTGTTAGTATTAGTTGTGGCATTCTTAGGTAAATGTATTAACTTTTCTTTTTATATATTTATGATGTCAATTAGAGAGTGATTCAGGTTTGCTTTGGCTGTGTTGAATTTTGTTTCGCACATTTGCTTTTTGGCTTTTAATAACACGTGTGTTTATGGGAATCATGATTGTTGCCTGCATTACTAACTACTGCCTCTTAATTTTGGTTGGAAGTTATCGGATTTATTGTCTTTCATCAGCAAGGAAACTTACTTGGCTAATACTTCTTAGATTTTCTGCCTTTTTGTTTATTATGGCAATGTCTAATTATTTGCTTTAGGTAATTCTGAGTTATTGACATTCCTTTTTTATGTAAGAAGCCTATGCTTCTGTTTCATTTGGAAAAGAATTTGTTGTTTGAGACGTCAGTTTGTGAGCTGATTATGCCCCGTCCATTAGTTGTCTGCAATGAGACGAATGTTTAATTTTCTAAATCTAGATTCTAATGTTCTCTTAATTGGATTATGCATAAAAGAGGAATTAGTGTTGGTCACTTTTATGTTTAGATTAATCAGAGGACAAATATTTACTGCAGAGATCCAAGGGATGCAACCCAATTATAGGCAAAATGGGAAAAATGGAAATCATTTGGATAGTAGGAAGTCTACAAAATCTAAAGCAGCATGATTTTTATTTACATATAATCCTCTGTATCAAAACTGTATGTTTTTCAAGAGTAAGGGCATCTATTTCTGGTTGTATCATCTTACAAGTGCTTGTCCTCGTTTAAGTAAGAGCTGGGATGCTAATTTAGGTGCAGGTTTTTCTCACAATATGTAATGCTTCCTGAAAATTGGCAATTCTCTGTCCGGTGCTATATCACTTTTTTTAGATTAATTTCAAGAACTTGACATAAATTAGAACCTGCAAATCTCAATAAGTATGGAAGCTTAGTTTGGTTGTGTTTCTGATATTTAAAAATAAAAACAAACAAATCAGTTTGTTATTCCCGTTTTGAAATTGACATTGTAGAAGCTATTAGTATCCTTATCTTGGTTATATCAAGCCCTAGCTTGGATCAGGATAATGTCTTGGTTACAGTCGTTTTTTGTAGGTACCCTACCCGCTGTCATCCCTATGTATACATGATATAAAATCTAATGCCCTAAATATATCCTCTCCATCACAGTTGAAGTTTCTGGCTGAAATACGTCCTAAAGAGAAAAATCGGACGTTATTGCTATGTAAGAAAATGTAAATGCATGTACTTATTAGCTGCTAGCTACTTTGCACTCCTCCCTCTTAGCAAAGAATATCAAATTTGCATTCTTTGAAGAACGAGCAAGAAGTCATTCCATAAATCAATTGGACTTGGCTGGCAAACACCAATGAACACAATCATCGTAACCCTTCATCCATTTGTTACCCCAGTAAGCTCCACGGCGGCCATCTATATCAATAGATACCTTTCCTTCTATATTCTGAGGTCATCAACCTAAGAGAAAAAACATGGCAGAATGTTACCCTAGAGCCACATTCAGGTCATTCTCTAGAATAGGAGGCAAAACATAATACTTAGCATGCCAAGATTTCACAAGATTTCGCAAGCTACAAAATAAACTTGATATAGTGTACCTTAGTCAGTATTAAATAACAAATATTGACCATCATTGGTTTAAAGAGTAAATTACAAGAGTCCTACTAATTGAACAAAAGTCCACTTATCAGTCACGGTCTGCATCTTCAATGTCTTCATCCTCTGGGACTCCACGAAGATAAAGAACATTGTTGCATCTGCAAGTGTGATACGCAGAAAAAATTAAAAATAAAAATAAGAAACTTGTTTGTATCTTTTCTATAGAAAAGAAGGTTATCAACTATTCTATTGAATTTTCACACATCAAATATTACAAAAATTCATCATGGGCTATCGTTTTATGTTATAAGACTAAGCCTTTCACTATGATGTTCACTTAAAATGCACAGTAGTCATTAGTATTATTATTTTCCTGGGTCAATTGGGGCTCAATAATAACTATTGAGAGGAAAACCTTCCTCGTTCCTTTGCCCAACCAACCCAATAACTTCACCAGTACTAGGCAATTAGGCATACGGGAGGATTTTAACCTAGGACACCCCACTTGCCAGCAGAGGGAGTCTTTTTGCAATTTACTACCTTCATATAAGGAAAATTTTGCTTAATAGATGTCATGTAAATGCACATCTGCTATGAATTAGCACAAGCATTTTTCCTCGCACTGAAACTCGGAAAAAAAAGAAGAAATTTGATAACTCAGTGAAAATTTATTGTATTTCTACAGTTTTGAGGTGAACATCCATGAGGCATTTAATGCAAGTTACCTTATCAGAATCTCTCCAAGATTTCCTGTAAATTGTCCATCAATATATTCTTCAGTGTTGCCCAGCTGCATATTAGATTTCATAAGTCAAAATTTAGAAACAATGTTCACCAAGGAGCAAATAAAACACAAATGAATAACAGATTTATTGAGACTGTATAGCATTAAACAAATAAGCTATATGCAATAGCGCAAAGAAACTAACATTGAAAAATCAATTCATGAGTAAATTGAGGCAGTACCTGTAGGTTCATGTATGAATCAATTGATGCAAGAAAACCTGAAAAAGCAACCAATCTAGAGGTTAAAGAATAACAAAGCATGTAATAAGATAACTGATGGAGAATGAAAAAAAGGTTAAAGCAAAAGAAATGAACTGGTATACTCACCTTTGTATTCCATTCCCCACTTGAGTTTTACAATAACAGTCTTCCCAGTCAAGTTATTCAAGAAAGGCTTAGGGTTAACTGGAATTGTCTGCAGCACCCAAAAAAGAACTATCATTCACAAATATCATATGCAAATCAGTCCTCTGTCGATGGAAAGCAGAAGGCAAAGGAATTATAAACATAAC